>VZTO01015360.1:0-53290 GCA_013400615.1 Syrrhaptes paradoxus
CCCAATTCACGTGTGTGTGGCTCCATACTTCCAGTTTCAAAGGCTGCTTTACAGTCAGATAGCAAATTACGCTTCCTAAATTCCTAACTCTTAAATACTAGAGTTAACAGCATACTAAGGAAACTGATACTTCAGACCAAAAAAATGCACCTGCAAACCCTCCTGTACAGTAGTTCATAAGTAAAATGAATTTAATGGTCTTACCCCCATCTCACTCGTGAGCAGCAGGATGGGCCTATTATGCTCTTATGACACTGCAATTGAACTGGTGTGGGGAATCTTGGACAATTCAAACCAGAGTTACCACTTTGCACTAATGGGTACCCATCATGTCACATTTCTTGACAAAAAAGCAATATGTGAAGTTGTAGAACAAAAGAAGATGCCCATGCCTTCAGCCCTTATGCTTGCCTAAACAGCAAACACCTTTACATCCCAAACAGTTTCAGAATAAGGAAATTCCATTAAATAAATTATCTGTTCTAAGTAACTACCTTGACACTGGGCTACAGTCATTCAGAAAGAACTTCCTACTAATAAGCATGCTCCTATTTGACTGCAGCAAAACGGACTATGAACTTCACCTGCACTATTTCAAATACGGGACTTTGCAAGGAAAACTAATAAGCTGCTGGAAACTATAACACTATATAGCTGAACAGCAACTAATTGCACACCAGACTAACCTGAAAATCTCCTTTAGAAACTATTGAATGTTACCCCTTTATAGATTTATCACAGGACTATGCGACATTGGGTGTTTGATTTTAGGGATAGAGTTTATGAGTATGCAGGCAGCACTACTTGTGTATTTGTACAGGTTTAGCACTAAATTATATTTTTTGTTTCCATTTGTGAGATAAAGCCGCCTTCATTACACAGCTTAAAATATCTAAGGTTTCTGGAAAGGATGTGTCTACTATAAATTAATCCACTAAGAACTAGGACAGATTATTTTAAGAAATGTAAACTTAAAGAAAAATAACAGCAGAAAGCCAAGAGCCAACTGTTTCTGTTTTGATTTAATCAGTATTTCACAGATGTTGCTTCTATAGGGAACAATATGCAAGGCATTGGAAATTCAGAAGGCACCTCTTGTGCATACCATAAAAATGTGCTGCTAACCTACAATACCCTCATAGAAATACAATTCAATAAGGAACTCAGCTGGGAAGATGCCTCAATAGAACAACATGAAAAAATGGTCAATATAAGAATGAATTAGTTTACCTTACAAGGGATTTTGATGCCAGAAATAAATAGGCTTTGAAACTTGTAAAATAAAAATCAAGATAAACACAGACCCACATTTTTAATTCTCACACATATTTAATGTGACTTTTTAGCAGATCATTGCCTCTGAATCATCACTTCTATCAAGCCTATCATTTGAGAAGTGTTACAGTACTTAGCCCTCAGGGCAAAGATAAGTCTTCACCATTGTCACATATAGTACACATATTGAGCCATATTATGCTGAATGGGAATACAGTATATTGTAGAAGCAGTACTGATTCTTGCAGAATATCCCGAGATACTTATCAAGCTGTTAAAGGAGACATCAGTCTTTTGTCTGTATTGCCCTTGACACATCCTGAAGGAAAGTATCTGGAAATTCTTTGTTTGTTGAAGAACTCTCAGACCCCTTAGGTCTAATGTAGGTTAAGTGCCCCACAGACCTCTCAAGAGTGGAAAAGCACCTTGAAAACCACTATCTGAACTCACCAGAAACAAATAAATAATGGCACTGAATAAATAAGTAATGAAATGTAAGCCTGAAAGTTCACATGCACCCTAAAACAGGAACAACTAACTAAGTATTGACATCCAGGGTATCAAAATCAGTCATCTCAATATAAGAAAATCAGAATCAAACTCCGAAAAACTTCCCCAAAAAACAGCTACCACCATGGGTTAAATGAATGATGGGAAACTTTACCACATTAGCATCCAATTATCATCACATATATTGCAAAGGATAAATAATTATCTTCCTGAATTCAGGATTTGCTTATTGATTAACACACAGACCGCACAGCAAACATCCTGTATGACAATTTTTTTTTTCCTTTCACTTATTGCTTGCATTAATACCTGCCATTTACTTACTCTACAACAGTTACACAATTATCTTGGCAATATTTTGGAGGGAGAAGTTGGGGGCAAAGAAAACAAATAGAAATTTGTAACATGACTCAAAGTTTGTTTTTTTTTTTTCATTTTGTATCAGAGCAGAATTATGCAGTTAACAATTCTAATAAGCACGAGAGCTAAACATGTCCTTTTTGTTGCTTTTGCTTGTTTTGTACCTCATAAGTGCCAACAAAACTTTCACAACATATCATGAAAAAATATTTTTCCTTTCATATTTTTCCACAAGCAAATCACTGAAGAATTCATGGCTTCCTTGTCTCAACAGAAACTTACAGAATAAAGAAAATGAAAAATAAAACTTCAACCTCTTTTTTAGATTGTAAAAAGTAAAACATCAACAAAACACAAAATTAACTTTCTGTTCTCCAAAATACATTTGTGCTTTCTGATAGAAATCAATTTAATCAGCTCTTAAGAGCTTAGAAATACATTGTCACATGCATCGGATATGTCTCTTGTGCTTGTGAGATGCCAGTGCAGAAGCACAGGGGGCTGCCAAGTGCCATGTCCTCTACCTGCTTGCCAGCCTGGCCCGGAAGATGGCGAGCAGCCACAGCACATGGAAGACTGGCACTGAAGCACTGCCTTTCATCACCGGCCACCTCCCTGCCACCAGAGCCTGTTTCAGGTTGCATGGTCAGGGTTGGGGTTGCAAGAGCTGCGTAACACTGCACCATTGCCCCACGGCAACAGTGGCTCATGGTCCAAGCTGAGGATGCTGAATGATTTTTGTCCACCACGTACACCTCTCTAGGCCTTAGGTTTTGAATTAACTATGTCACTTGAATTTCAAAGCCAGTTAAACTTCCATGTATAACTGCTGATGCAGATTATGAAAAAATGTGTACATGTTTACATGATATTTCAGTTCTCATTTTCCCAAGGTTATGTGATCAATATGCCATTAGGGGAGGGAGGAGAAAAAGACCACAGACAAAGCACAAGGGAAAAGGCTGGTACAGCTGGCCAAAGAAAATGGCTTAATGTTAAAAGAAACAAACTAAAAAGAGACTTCAAGAGAGTATAGTTCACACAGTACCCAACTCCCCAAGGAGATCTAACTTGCACAATGGCTACTTAGAAGTAAGGCCACTTAAATTATGCCAAATCTTATAAAAATTATTTATTTTCTATGAGTAGGAATTTAGAACTCTTGAAAATTATTATTTTGTACCACTGTCTTGACACAGAAGCAACACAGGGAGAAAGCCATTGTGTGAACGTTCTCACAATCAGCCTGTCTCTCCATCTCAACTCGGAGATGAAACAACCTGTAATTTCACTCCTAAGAAACAGTAATTCTGAGTTGTATCAAATTATACAGGGAGACTGTAATGCAGATAAATATCCAAAGGGTTTAGCTAAGACCACCAAACTCATTTCACTTGTGACCTATTCAGATTTGAAGTCAGTCTCTTATCATTACTATTTTATTAGAATGAACCATTCTTAAACAATTTATCCAGAGTGTTCCCTGAAGCATGCATTCAATCAACTCCAGACACGCACTTTTTTTCTAGGCTTTTTTCTTCCCTTCTTACAAACACGTTTTGTTCTATCAGTACAGAGAAATAGATTTTCACATTAGGGCACCTGAAGATCCAAAGTATGCCTTCCATGTGTTGACAATTGCTAGAAGATACCATTGTAAAATTCACTGTCACTTTAGATACAGCTTATTAGGGCAATTTAATATTAGCTGACTATATCTAAACCACTTTCATACCTCAAAGCTTTCCACGAACTAGCTTCCAGTTTCTACTCATTGTCCCTCCATTTCCAGGGGTCAGTCAGCTGAGAGAAGGCAACGACTACTGCCAGCTTTTTCTTTGCTGTTTGACTTCAGTACCCTCTGGGCAAGGTTAAATTATATTATATTACATGTAAAATATCCAACCCAAATTTAGATTTTTGTAAATAGAACATTGTGGAAAAACTCTTCTGTAAGCACAGTGCAGAATCACAGAATGCTAGGTAATCATCAAGGAGAAAGCAAAGCCAAGGTCAAGGGCATCAGCTTATGTTTGGAAAAAATGCTGAGAATTCACTGATGTCCATCTACAGGGTTCAGTTCACTCAAGTAAAACAGAAGATACAGAGAATTAGCAGTCCATTTAGAGCACACTCATCCATGTATTACAAATCAGAAGCTGCAAGTATCAATTCTTTTCAAAGTACTTGCTAGTATCAATTCAAAGTACTGCAAGTATCAGTTCTTTTCAAAGTTCTTTCTGTTGATCAGAGCTAATCTAGCCTTTACAAGTTTATTACAAAACTTTGAAAAGTTATTTATAATAGAATCTTCTCGGCACATATTTGAAAAAACATATAATGATAACAGCAGGGGCAGTATGAACTCTTCTGTAGGTCCAACACTGAAGAGAAAACACTATTTGACATTCTATAATGTGAACTGCCCAAATCACCTGCTTTATATAAACATGACTGTAAAGATAACATTTTCAGGTACTTCGGCAAGCTCTTGAAATACTGGGGCCTGAGTAGTGAGGCCCTGAACCAAAGCTGACCTCTAGGTGAACCTCACAACCTAACAATATATCTAATATGTATAATATTGATCACATATGCAATGTATTACCTTGTGAATATATGCCGATTTATAAAAGCTTTTGTTGTAATCCTTATAGAGCATTGCTGTAACGCTTACTGTAACATAATGGTTGTGTAACGGTAGCCCCACTTGCCAAAGAGAGATAAACCTATTTCAAACCTTCAAACAGATCTCTACGTGACAGAATGTAGCAGGGCGGTGATGGGCATTGTTTAAAGACGCATAATCAAAGATAACCAGACACCTTTACCTCTTCTTAACCTTTTCTCAGGCTCTGACCAAGTGCGGGGAAAAAGTTAACAAGGAAGAAAAAAAAACTACACAAGATGTTTTTTGCAGCTTAAGATATAAAATTGTTTATTTAACTGTATAAAAGCGGGGACCGTTTGCAGGGAAATTTGGAAGCTTCCTCTATACAGTGGATGCACTGTATAGAGATTTCCCAATTGCCAGGATGGGTTCTCCAAACCCTTCGCTGTAAACAGGCTCCCCAGAGTCTGCAGTTCTGGATGACAGCAATATAGGGCAATTGGTGATGCATCTTTCTTAATCATTATCGCTAACTCTATGTAGTAGTGATTAGGTGTATTACCTTATTTTCTGCTTGCTATAGTAGTTCGCTTATTATTTTGTTGCTTTACCTTATCTTGCTTTATTTTCTTTGCATTATTTTCCTCATAATTTTGTCACTTTGGACATGAGTAAAAATAAATTTACTTTTTTTTGGTGCCTGTGTCCTCTGTGCTATCCCCATTGATTGGCAAAACAGCTCTACTGAGCAAAAGGAATGACTGGAACGTGGGACTTCATCCGCAGTGTTCATTTCCTGTTCATTATGGTAGGTGAATAACACGAGGTTGGCAACTACTGAAGAAAGCTTCTACAAAGAGGTTCCCTATACAGCCAACAGGAGACATGCCAAAGGTTTCATAGTATACAGTTGCATATAAAGTGCCTAAAGGAGAACTCTACCAATATTTTATTACCAAGGTTCTTTTCTCATCAATCTCATTATTTCAGCTTCCCTATTGATTATATGGCAGCTTTTAAATGGCCAGAGACTGAATCCAATCAAACCTGTTGAAAGAAGCAAAAGTGATCAAACTAATGAGCGCATATTACGTTATTTACAACACAAATACTTTGGTTCCTGGGGCTTTCCTCAAATAAAGCAGTGGGCTGAAATAACCAATGATTAAATTATGTGGAAAGCAGCATACTGAAGCTGAAGGCCTGGATTCACAATACAAAGATTCAGAATATGAAGTATTCTGAAGTCCAAAGAGTATTTTTTCTCATTTTTGTATATAGACATGAACAGACAAAAGTTATATCTCTGTCTCTATCAATAAGTATAAATAAATATTTTTATTTATAATGCCTACTACTATGCCAGGAAAATAACTAGTTTATCCATCTCATCTGTTTGAATATCCTTAGAACTTCTGTAGCCAGAAGTGCCATACAAAAATTTCTGCTCTTGGCTTAAAAAAAAAGCTTCATAAAAGCTGAGAGGGTCAACAGCTTTGTTCTACTCCACTTCTTACACACTTAGGTGGTTTCATCAACATCACAAAGTCCTTCATACTGAATGAAGCACCTTCCAGTCTGATCCCACTCTCAACATGAAGAGACAATCACAACACTCACAGCACTTACAGATCATCAGCCTAAAATACGGAGTATATGGAATTTAAAAGGATGCAGAGCACTTGCAACAGAAAATCCTCTTTTTAGTTTTGAAAGGATATTAATACATTTATTTAATTAAAAAGACAAAAAAGCAAACAACCAAAAATAAAATCCAAACTCATAAGAAGTAAAGCCTACAGAAACATAAGCCCTACCTTCTCAACTCTGACTACTAGAAGGAAGAGGTATCTACTCACCTACTAAACACAAGAAAATTCATTGTGAGGTTAGTCCCAAGTCCAAGCTGTCCTAGCTCTGGCCTGTTAGGATAAGAAAAAAGACCAACAGACATGCTGGGAGTAGGTAGATGAAAAAGGTGGTTGAGATGTATATCTTTGAAAGTTCAGGTAAACATCTGAATTGAAATCCTGATTCAATGGCCTTAGCACCAATTTTGTTGCTGACTTCATTAGGATTTCATGCCTGGAATAGGAAGTTTGTTTAATTACAATTTTGAACACAACAGTAATCAAAGTAGTAAATAGACCCTCTTCAGATGAAAGCTTGGGCTATTCTTTAATTTTTCTAGACTTTCATATATCTTCATATTTTATCTCAGGGTTTCAGGAGTGCTGTAAAAGTTGTATTGTGGGTAGGCTGGTGTCCTTCATTTTTCTCCTAAAATACCGATAAGCTTGAGCACTCTATCACAATCCAGTGAGCTTCTCTCAAAGTTACAGAATTAGATCACCAACTAAACTCCCATTCAACAGGCTTGCTCTTGTCCTGACCTCCTTGGAACAATAAGCCTATTCCAAAAGTATTTGCACTTTTCAGGAGAACAAGAAAGTTTCTGTGTAAATTCTGGGATTTACAATTTTTTTTTTCATTCATTATACTCAGAAATTAAACATTCCCCAGCCCACCAGGCCTCACAGAGTCTCATTCTATCTCCTTTCCACCTGTCTGTTTCTCTCTCTCTCTCATTCTTTTATTCTGGAAGAGGGTGCTTCCTTGGTCATTATTTCCCCTTAGCTATCAAGCAAAAAAGTTCAGACCCCAGCATTTTAGTACTTTCTTACAACCAGAAACATCAGGAGTCATTTAATATCTTCACGACTATAAAAACAGAACTTTTATTTTTTTTTTTAGCATATAAGGCTAACTAGGTTATTTAATGAAGCAAGATTTTTGCAAATTTTAACATAGTTTGGCAGGATTTTCTCGCCTGGTGTTGCTATGCAGTTTAAAACAGATGGCAAAGCTGAGCATAAAAATTTCCCTTTTACAGCAGAACCAATAACAATACTGTTTGTCTTATAGGCCAAGAGGCTTAATGGAAACTTCAATAAAATTTTCCACGATAAACCAAGTGCTGAAATAGAAAATCAGTACAACCTCATTTTTCTGCCCTATGGGAAGAAACATTTTTTGTTACTTATTCACGAAAGCAGAAAGGTATATGGGAAAACAGACAGGACACTTAGTGTAATTAAATAAGTTTTTCTAATATTTAATAAACAGTGATTGCATCCAATGTAACCTGAAGACATATTTTAAAGTTGCCACTGCACTCAATAGTAACTAATTTTGAACTTCTAGAGACACTTCTTCCTCTCTCCTTTTGACTCATTTTGTTGACATATTGTGCTCTTATTCAGAACAAGAGAAGCTGTACAGGACATCAGAGAAAGGACAAGTGAATTGACGAAGTTCCATAGAGCAATACTACACTAGAAACATAAAGAATGAGTCTGCTGAGACTGAAGTGTGATGCTGGTCCTAAAGCAGTGTGGTTTCACTCCTATTGGTGGGAACTATAGGTCTGAGTGCTGTCTGTCTTTAGGTTGATCTAAACTCTCCGTAGCTGCCAGGCTGATCTGGGATACAGTTAAGATACAATTAGCATACAGTTTTGCAATTCTGCCTAATTGGTGATGGCTCTCTAGGGGAAATGGATCAAATGGATAAGGCACGGATGATGACCCTAATCATGTGAAAGATAGAATCATAGAATCATTAAGATTGGAAAAGACCTCAAGGATCATCAAGTCCAACCGTCAACCAACACCACCTAACTCACTAAACCATGTCCCTAAGCACCACATCTACACGTTTCTTCAACACCTCCAGGGATGGTGACTCCACCACCTCCCTGGGCAGCCTGTTCCAACGCCTGACCACTCTTTCAGTGAAGAAATTTTTTCTAATATCTAGCCTAAACCTCCCCTGTTGCAACTTGAGGCCATTTCCTCTTGTCCTATCACTTGTTACTTTAGAGAAGAGGCCAGCACCCACCTCACTACAACCTCCTTTCAGGTAGCTGTAGAGAGTGATAAGGTTTCCTCTCAGCCTCCTCTTCTCTAGACTAAACAACCCCAGTTCCCTCAGCCGCTGCTCATAAGACCTGTGCTCCAGACCCTTCACCAGTTTTGTTGCCCTTCTCTGGACCCACTCCAGCACCTCAATGTCCTTCTTGTGGTGAGGGACCCAAAACTGAACACAGGATTCAAGGTGCGGCCTCACCAGTGCTGAGTACAGGGGCACAATCACTTCCCTAGTTCTGCTGGCCACACTGTTTCTGATGCAGGCCAGGATGCTGTTGGCCGCCTTGGCCACCTGGGCACACTGCTGGCTCATGTTTAGCCGGCTGTCAACCAGCACCCCCTGGTCCCTCTCTGCTGGGCAGCTTTCCAGCCACTTTCCCCCGATCTTGCAGCATTGCAGGGGGTTGTTGTGACCAAAGTGCAGGACCCGGCACTCGGCTGGGTATAGGGTATCTAAAGGCTGTTCATAGATTAAAGGATTTGGTGAAAGGAAGAATCCAACTAAAGAAATAGGTAGGAAATTTTGGTGCAAAAAAACAGAGCACAGATAGGAGTTCTCAGGTTTAGCAGCAGTTGGGTAGTATCTAGGGATCACTAGAATATGTCAGCGGTAACAAGTGCTAGCACTAAAAGTCCTAATTTGAAACTATCCTGAACTCACAATTTCTGCTTGCTGCCAGTTTGTCTGTGCTAAGATCCAAAGGAGGTAGTGGTAAGAGAGATGCTCCTGCAACAACCAGCACAGTCTTTAGTAAGATTTCTGTGTCACCCATCTGAAAACATCATGTTCAGCTTGGACAGTGGAAATAGGCGAAAGTCCACAGGTATGAACATTACAAACAAATGGGATGCAACTTAACTATATACTGTATCTTTAAGTTGTCAGATTAATATATTATTCTTTTCTTTTTCTAGTGTCTGAGTTTGTGTTCAGGAGGGAAAGGTTTTATCAGTATAATAAAACAAAACAGGGTGGATGACAAGAACAGAATGTCCAGAAGAAGAGGCATTGTTGATGTTCACAGAAGCTCATTGTTAGGGAAGAATTTTGCAAAACTGAACTAGACAATTGCAGGCTCATCAAATTGTAAAGAAACAACATTTAATATGGTTCAAGCACACCACCAGCATGAGAAAAACAGTCTGGTATGACATGAACTGAAATGGAAACTCAGATGAAGAGGAAAGCTTAAAAGGCCTTGTTACCACTTGGAATGCAATAAAAAGGGACAGAAGTGTCTGTTTTTCCTTGACAAGAAATAGAACTGCAACATAATGACAGGAGAAAATGGGAGGATCCACAGACACTTTATATCATCAAAGGACCAAAAATGTTAAGGAAGTTCATTGTGCCTCATCAGCTGCAAAAGAACAGACATCAAATCCTCAAGCTTTATTTGTCTTGTCTTCAACCCACTGTCATTTTAATCCTCATGAAAGATAGCAATCTCAACATCTTTCCCTGTTTGCTGTTGCACGAGTATTTATTTACTAGGGCCACTGGGGGAAAACAAATCACAAAGAACAAATGGCTTGATGCTTTCTCACATCCCAACCGACACGATGTTTGAAAATATTGGTTTGTGCACCACAGTCCTACAATTCTGAGTAAACTGTTCTGTTATTATAGTAGAGTGGTGTCCCAAGAAATAACACAGGGCCTAATGGAGTCCTTAGAAGTCTCCAATGCTTCAGAAAGATGTACGAGTTATCTCCTTTTCGAGAAGCTGGTGGTAATTCTTGCTTTTAGGAGAATTTCTAATAAGCTACATAAATAAAAATAAGATTATGTTTGTATTAGCACAGCATATTCCAGGTACTGTAGAATGCATGTAACAAATAAACAGTCCCAAAATTACATGAAAGACATACACACAAAATTATTTAAACAAAGCCCTATACTGTCATTGACAGAATATATTTAGAATAACCGTAGCCTTTCGCACCCTTCTTCTCTAATTAACAATGAATGAAAACCTCACTGCAGTATGGTATTTTCTGCAGAAAATGTAATTTTCTCCTGTGCTTTTTCCTTGGCTATTTAAATGGGAACAATTCAGGTGCAGACCATTACTGGAGGTCAAGACAGAATCAAAATCTATTTTGATGCATGTACAGCTACTGATGTTCAGTACAAAAATATATTAAATAATATCTTCAGATGAAAAACAGACTGCAGATTCTGCTTTGACTTTGTTGGGGACTTTATTCTTTTAAAGTGTGTTGGCTAGCTCTCCTGAACTACAGACCAAGCATTTTTAAATTTAATTTTATTAACTAATTTTTAACCCACCCACCAAAATGCCATTTGTGTGATAACAGCATGTGCAGGGATTCCTAAGGGATATGGAAATTAATCCCACTTCTGTGAAAAGACTTTTTAATAACTCATATGTTATTTTACTTTCTGAGTTATCAGTAGGCTTTCCTCCAGCATTTTCTAAGGAAACGTCCGTGGAATTTGAAAGGGAAGAAAAAAAAAAAAAGCAGTAAAAATCTAAGAGTTTGTTCGTTTTATGTAATTTTGAGTTGGTTACACAAGGCCACCTGTTTTTTAAGCACCCTTTAAAGTGATGGTCCAAGAAGCAGCCTCAGGTCCCTTAAAACATTCTGAACGTGTGTGTGCCCATATACAAGGTTTGCTGTAGCCGCCAGCATTTTGTTTGCGCTTCTGATTACAGCTTGCCAGCATTGTAAGATTCTGACTGCTGCAAATCCTCACGTGTCCACCTTTCTCCCTTGCTCCTCTCATATGCACATATGTCGCTGACAATTTCTCCTCTTTCCTTCCCTCCTTATATCCTTTTTTTCAATAGCGCTCATGGATCAATAAGACATGATGGCACTGTATGGAGCCTGAGTGATTTCTCATAGAATGGCTGCTGTGACCATGTTTCAATGGGAATTGCAAATCCCCTTGTAAGAAGGAGCTGAAGGTATTTTCAGTCACTGAGCCATCGCTACAAGGGACTGAACCTCAGAAAAGGCCCAGAAACCTGAGTGCTGTGGAGCTCGAAAGGAACTGCTGCAGCCACGATACTTGATGGATCTCAGCCTTGATTACAAGAGCAGACTACTACCACCATGATTGATGAAATCCTGCTTCAGAGAAGAGATGAGGAAACAATGAAAGCCTCGACTACTGTGCTGGGGGCAGGAGGGATGGAGGGAACCAAAGCAGAAGGGAAGCAGTCACAACCTGATCTAACAGCAGGGAAGCACATAGCTTTATGGGAGATGAGAAGAAAGAAATTTTTTTCTCCGTCAATTTTCTAATGGGTATAAAATAAGAATTATATGAACCACAAGTCACCAGTTTATAGAGAAATCTATTACTCTTTGGGATCTAAAAGTGAGCACCAGTCATGAATAATGGTTTCAGCCTGTGGCTTTGAGCATTAAATCCCATTTTTCAACCAGCAGGGTAGTAGTTTTCCACTATCACCTCAACTACAGTTTTTGTTAAGTGTGCCAGTGACTCTCTCTTGCTGCATCTATGCCCTCTGCTTTCTCATCTAGCTATATATAATCTTATAATTTTGAATTTCAGAGATGTTACTGTCTGCACTGTCTCTCATTGTGCAAATTTAAAATAATATTTTTAACCATTTTTTTTCCACAAGCTCAGCCAAGATTAGACTCTGAAGCCAATGAAGATTGCTTCCATTACTATAAACCGAAGAGAGAGATAAATGTTTAATCTTTCAATTTTTAAAGACAAATTTTCTTATTCTTGGTTCAGTCTTCCTCGGTTGTTCCTAATTAGTAGGGGGCATGTTCCGGTACATATGAATTTGAGATTTAGTTTTAGTTTAATTTTCTGGGAACACAAAGGGTACAGGTGGCTAATGCAGTAACCTTTCACTTCTGGAGGCTTAGACTGGAATTTGGTTTAGATTACAAGTGAAATGAATTTAGTGGTCTCATCTGCACCTTTTAGCAAAAACTGTTCTCATTACAAAACCACCCTGCACTAACTTCTCAAACATCACAGCTTTCTCCCGGGGGAAAACCAGTGCTGGATTAGAAGTTTTGGATATCAGAAGTAAGTTGCATTTACAGTGCTGTGTAAAGAAGCTGGTTTAGGGTTGGTACCTGTTTGAATCATATTTAACAGTAATGAGTGATATACGTCTCTCAACTATATCAGCTACAAAATTCAAATTAACTGAAAAACTATACTGCAAACATAAAGGCATGTACAAGATAATGCAAACAGATGTGTGGCACATGATATGTGAATGCCATAGCTCCCAGAAAAAAACAACAGAATTTGTAAACTTCTTGCACTTCTGTAAGAGATACACTGACCAATTTTAAGTACCCTCCCCTGAGTCAAGTCAAGTCAACATCACCCCCAAACAGTCAGGCTATGCATGATCCTCATGTCATCTTTTAGGCCTACTGAAAGGACAACATGCAAAACACATAAATATACAGTCACTATCTAAAAGTGGAACAGCTCTAGCTTGCATTACCTCCCTTGTTAGCTGGAATTCTACATTCTAAAGAATCCAGCACAATATATTAGAAAACCTTTGGTTTATAAACTCTCCATTTGATTTTGAGCAGCATGCTTAGTATGCACTAACTAGAGCAAAACAATCTACTTGATGTGGGACCGAATGACTACTAAAAGCTGGATTGTAGCATAGTAAGAACGCTGATCATTCATACTACAACACAGATAATATTTGGCTAAGCATAGTGATGTAACAGTTATTGCTCAGGCAAAATCATTGCTTTCACTCCTTAAAGTCATTTGAGATTTGTTTCTTGAAATAAATACAACACAAGATAGCAATCTCAGTTAAAAACCTATATGCTGAGATAATTTCTATTTACAAATGGAAGTTTTCTTTTTCTAGCAACAAAACAGTCCCTCTAACTTGCCTATTCAAACTTTCTTCAGGCTGAAGTTTAGTATGAAAGTCCCCATCTTCTGAATATATTTTAAATTTTAAAAAATTTAATTGAAATTAGATTTCTTCAGTGTTAGTCACCCTCACGAAATACAGGAATTACATCCCTTGTTATCAACTGCTTTTTACATAAAGGGGAACCCTTAACCATAGAGTGGCCCAAAGTAGCTCCCTTATACATAACTTAATTACATACATACACATATTTTCAGAAAACATAGAGAGACAAAACAAAGCACATTTCTTTGTATTCTCCTTCAGGTGAGCTGAACACTAAATTAACACATCCAGAGTCACAAAGTGGTGCCCTTGAATTGTCCACTAAGGAGAAAACAGGACAGTTTCAGGAGAAGGGGGAGGGAGGACTTGACATTCAAATGCAGAAAGGTGTTGCAAATAATGTAACAGAAGGAAAACACAACTTTTATTCTCTGTGCTCTGTGATAGTTAATGTACTACAAATCTGAGATTTTGCATAGTGACAGAGCTGCACATTACTGCAAACAGAATACTATCATTACCAAAAGTGCACTTGGAAGCAGGGCTATATAACACGTAGATTTATTAAAAGACACATACTAAACGTGACTATGTTTTCTTCTTGAAGAATACACCAAGCATGCTGACAGAATAGCAGAGCGTTCTACTTTGTGCAGCATTAAGACCACAGGTATGAAAAGTTGGTGTAATATTCCTGTCTATAGAAAACCTGAAAATTTGCATAAACTCCAGGTATTTTTAGGTGCACTTGGAGATGGAAAGAACTTTATCAGGGGACAGTGAAAATACTCAATGCTTGTCTTCAACTTGGTTGCAAAATTTTGTTTAGGGTCTCTCAAATCCCTTACAGGACAGCCCTGACTTAATAGGGTAGTTGAATAAACCATGTTTGGTTCACCAGTCTCCAAGAGACAGAGATGAAAATTTCCTCTAATTTCAGTGGTCATCGAAAGGGAAGGCAGTTGTCAAAGGCTAGCCTACTGTGCAGGGAGAACTACACAGATGTATGGAAGGAAAACAGACATGAAAACTTTCTAAATTGCATGCTTTCTAAGCTAATTTTTAATTATGAAAGAGTTATTCTTCAACTGATATAATTTATTTAAGAACATTTACAAACAAACTGCATATCCTGAACGTTACAAACACAATAGATCAAGGTTAAGGGACAGTGTAATTCTAACAAATTTAGTGACAGGTTAAGATCAAGGGATGTCTTGACATTCTCCTCAGAAAGGTCAATCTAGCAGGTCTGCAATGTAAAAATGAAGACTCTGCCATCATTGCCATGGCAAAAGGTCAGACACAAGCTGATTGGTGATAGAATTATCAAATTAACCAATCGATGTGTGTGAGTAATAGATGTAAGCAATCCTGAGGGAGAGCCACAGGGCAAATGCCAGCTCATCAATAACACATTGCCTAGGAAAAGAAGATCCTCTCTTCAATCCATGTCCTTTACATTAGCAGTGGTATCAAAGAATTAAAAGAAAAATCGAATACAACAGCTTTAAATATGCTTCCAGACTGTATACAGCATTCAAATATCTTTCTGAAACAACTTCCATTACATGCGGTGGTAAATAAGAGTATATTAACAATCTAACGAAAGCAGACACCAAGAAATCCTATTCTAAACAGGTATATTCAAAGACTTAAGGATGTTTATATGTCTGACACTAGTGCAGACTTTATTAGGAACACTATTTTACCGTGGCAGTCACAGATACATAAATCCCATGTTTGATTATATGGCAACTTCTGCTTGTTAAAATGCGAAACAGATCACAGGTATTCTCGCATTGAGGATTTTATACGTAGGGTATAGCAAGTGCAAGAAAAAATGTTTTGGTTGTAAGTAATATTTTAATGCATGTTATATATCCCTTTGTGTTTCTGACTGTTATTATGCTGGTTCCTACGTGGTTCAAAGGGTTAAACCCTGCAGGAGCTCTCTGCAAGTCCACAGGAAGGCTGACAATGCCTTCACACATGGGAAGAGGGCTTCAGGTAGGCAAAACTGCAACAAAGAACGAACCTAGTAGATAAAAATCTGAGTTCTTGAGCTCAAGGGAAAGGCATCTACTACAGGAAAGCAGACTGAACCCCATCCCTAGATATATGGCTATCTAAGATCAGTGAGCCTGTGTAAACTTGGATAAAAATTTTAAGCACCAGAGTAGCTTAAGTGTATAAAAGCTGCTTTGTTATTTTAAACTTTTTTTCATTTCTTCAATCACTGTAATTCTAAGGATAAATAATCTAGGATTATTTCAAGACCCTCACCTGCTAGTGATATTTCCCAAGTGATATTTCNAAAAGAAAAATCGAATACAACAGCTTTAAATATGCTTCCAGACTGTATACAGCATTCAAATATCTTTCTGAAACAACTTCCATTACATGCGGTGGTAAATAAGAGCATATTAACAATCTAACGAAAGCAGACACCAAGAAATCCTATTCTAAACAGGTATATTCAAAGACTTAAGGATGTTTATATGTCTGACACTAGTGCAGACTTTATTAGGAACACTATTTTACCGTGGCAGTCACAGATACATAAATCCCATGTTTGATTATATGGCAACTTCTGCTTGTTAAAATGCGAAACAGATCACAGGTATTCTCGCATTGAGGATTTTATACGTAGGGTATAGCAAGTGCAAGAAAAAATGTTTTGGTTGTAAGTAATATTTTAATGCATGTTATATATCCCTTTGTGTTTCTGACTGTTATTATGCTGGTTCCTACGTGGTTCAAAGGGTTAAACCCTGCAGGAGCTCTCTGCAAGTCCACAGGAAGGCTGACAATGCCTTCACACATGGGAAGAGGGCTTCAGGTAGGCAAAACTGCAACAAAGAACGAACCTAGTAGATAAAAATCTGAGTTCTTGAGCTCAAGGGAAAGGCATCTACTACAGGAAAGCAGACTGAACCCCATCCCTAGATATATGGCTATCTAAGATCAGTGAGCCTGTGTAAACTTGGATAAAAATTTTAAGCACCAGAGTAGCTTAAGTGTATAAAAGCTGCTTTGTTATTTTAAACTTTTTTTCATTTCTTCAATCACTGTAATTCTAAGGATAAATAATCTAGGATTATTTCAAGACCCTCACCTGCTAGTGATATTTCCCAAGTGATATTTCACTTGGAGCCGTGAAAATCTCTGTAGCACTGTTATGGAGTCCCAGAAGAGCAGCTCAGGGCATGCACTTGGGACTCTGTGCTGTGAGAGGGCTCCTCTCCAGGATGAAAACAGGGCAGCAACCTGATCCCTGCCTGGTGTGCTTCACTGAGACACAGGAAAGGTCAAAGGTACACCTCATCCAGCACGTGGATGGGCCAGAGTCACAATGTTGAATATGACAAAGCCCCTGTCCATGTAAGCAACTCCACAGGACGCAAACATAATATCACACTGACTATTTTGGGATTCCTCATTCCTTCCAATGTCATCCATGCTTCAGAGAAAGGCAAGCACAGTGATATTTGCACAGTGAACCATATCTGGGTTTACCATATGCTACTTAGCCACCACCTTCAAAAAATAGACAGAAAGGACTGTTAGCTTGCAAGTCTTCTGCTCAGTTATCCCAAGTGCTTATACCTGTTCTTGTCCCGGATAGGCACACTTCTCTCAGTCACTACCACTCAGGTGTTGTTCCTACTTCTCCTTACATAGTTTTGGTTCTGAGAATCTTAATTTAGCTCCAGTGATGCATCTATTATCGTAGCAATATGATATTGCTATTATCACAGTAGGAAAGGTAATATGGTAGCACTCAGAGTAGGAATCCATTCTGCCATCAAAAAGCATGTGTTACCCCCATTACTGTTAATGGGAGCTATGCACATGTATCGATGGCAGAACAGGTCCCTAAGTGAGCACAATTATAACCCCTACTGTGAAATCCTCTGAATGCTATTTTCACATTGCTTTTATTACAGATGTACATAACACTATCAAAAAATTCTAACTCATTTGAATAGGATACCCATTTGAATATGAGCTAGTTTCTCTAAAATTTAAATTGCATTCCTTTAAAAAGAAACCTTTCTGATATTTCAGATGCTTAATTTTCCCTAATGTATTGTTTAAAATGCAGTTAATATTCTCCCCTCACAAAAAGGACAAAAAGCAAAAAAGCACCTCAGAAGGTGTATTTATCTGTAGGAAGTGCAGAGATTTTGTCAATGGACTAACAGTCTGGGCTACAGGAGGAATGAGTAAGCGTGGCACCACCGAATACAACAGAGTTCTATTGATTCACTTTCCTTGAAGATCTAGCCCTGTATTGCTTTCTCAGTTTGCAACTGTATGGTTGACAAAGCTACTTTTTTAACACTTGAATATTTTCATAATTATTGTTTTACATTTAATCTGGTCTCAAGTTTAATCAGTACTTGAGTTTAGCTCCGTAATTTTAGTAGTTTCTTCGATATTTAAACACTGACAAGATTACAGGTATGGTCCGCAGGAGCTCTAAGTGCTGATTTGTCCAGTCACAGCAGCCTTCACTGGTAGTTTTACATTGCAGTAACTCCAGTCAATCATAGAAAGTTATGCCTAGGTCCAGAAAGCAGAACGACAAGTGTTTATTTGTCAGTGTTTCCAATGTAGTTGAGGTAGTAGAGATAATGACATGAAAGGAATTACAAGTTTTTTTGAAATAACAGGATATCTGTATTTACATTTACAATAATAAACAAAATTAAAAGATTGGACTGCTTTATATATTGAAAACTATATATTGCAAAAACTACATATTGAAAAAAACAGGGGTTTGGAAATTTCTTTATAAAATGTGAGCAATGTCACTAGCATTTTTTAATATTAAAAATGACCTTCAAATTCTAATACTAATAAAATGATCGATCTATTAAGATCAGTTCTCTTTAAAAGTACGCAGGCATCTTTGAGTTAAGTTTAATACTAAACTCTGGTATAGACCAGGAAGATGGACGCATTAGCACATGTTAGCTGCCTGAATAATGGATTAGAACATTATATGGGCACTATGGGATACTGAACTTCATAGAGACCTCAAGGCACTACTGATATACAAATAATATAAAGCAGTACTTAAAAACTGAATATAAAAATTAGCAAACTAAGACAAAAATGAGCTCCTAAAACTTTAACATGAGCTGCTGTATAACAAAATTCAAATGCTTTTCATGTAGTAATTAAGTAAAAATCCTATTAAAAACAGTCTAAGTTTCAGTTTACTAGAAGTTGATGGAATGACATATTTTGGATTGTGCTGCTGTACCATTTACAGGCTGTAAGTTCACATGCAGCCTCTGCTATTTTATCAGTATTAAAAATTACATGACAATGCAATGAGATCT
Organism: Syrrhaptes paradoxus; assembly: GCA_013400615.1. Classification (NCBI taxonomy): domain Eukaryota; kingdom Metazoa; phylum Chordata; class Aves; order Pterocliformes; family Pteroclidae; genus Syrrhaptes; species Syrrhaptes paradoxus. Next base: position 18,962 of record VZTO01015360.1, read on the forward strand.
GATTTTTGATGCTGTAAGTAAGCTGTCACCCTTCCCTCAAAATCTATGGAAATATGGAATATCTAACCACCTCTGAACAAGCTCATGGTTCTAGATTAATGAATAGCATTAACAAGGCACTGATGTGAGGAAATACATCCCACTTGCAATGTCACTGTATACTACTCAACAGACCTAGGAGAAAAATCAAGAGAGGAAGCTAAGAGCAAGAAAAGTCAAACCAGTTTTTTTTTCCCCCTAAAGTCAATTTCAAGCCTATAAACATAATTCATAAATTTCCTCAAAAGTAATATGCCAACATTTTAATATTATTTAATATAATTACATGTATAAACTACGAAAACTTGCTAACCCCCCACCCCTACATTTTATGCAATATTGTTTACCTGTGTGTGGAACAAATGTACATAGAGTAATGTATATAAACATTGATGTAGATTCACCATCTGGCAATTGCGCAGATATGGGTACCTCTATGAATATTGAATTTTTTCAGAAAACTTCCCCAGCAGAGAAAAAATTCTGCTAGGTTTGACCTATTGTCACATATAACTTTACACACTATTTAAATATTTCCATGTCACAGGATCACAGAATAGTTTGGGTTGGAAGGGACCTGAAAGATCATCAAGTTCCAACCCCCCTGCCATGGGCAGGGACATCTTACACTAGACCAGGTTGCTCAAAACCTCATCCAGCCTGGCCTTGAACACCTCCAGGGATGGGGCATCCACAGCTTCTATGGGCAACCTGTTCTAGTGCCTCACTAATCTCACAGTAAAAAAATTATTTCCATGTCCATTTCCTTCTTGTGCTGAAGACTCCAGAGCTCGACACAGTACTCCAGGTGGGATCTCACAAGAGCAGAGCAGAGGGAGAAAATCACCTCCCTCGACCTGCTGGTCACTCTTCTTTTGAGGCAGCCCAGGATACAGTTGGCTTTCTGGGCTGCAAGCACACATTGCCAGCTCACGTTCAGCTTCTTGTCAACCAACACCCCCAAGTCCCTCTCTTCAGGGCTGGGCTCAATCCATTCTCCTCCCAACCTGTATTTGTGCTTGGGATTGCCCCAATCCATGTGCAGGACCTTGCACTTGGCCTCGTTGAACTTCACGAGGTTTTCACGGGCCCACATCTCAAGCCTGTCAAGTTTCCTCTGGACGGCATCTCTTCCCTCAGCCTGTTGACTGCACCACACAGCTTCGTGTCATCAGCAAATGTGCTGAGGGTGCACTCGATCCTACTGTCCCTGTCTTCAACAAAGATGTTAAACAACACTGGTCCTGATAGTGACACCTGCAGAAGGCCACTTGTCACCAGTCTCCACTTGGACATGGAGCCATTGACCACAACTCTTTGAGTGAGAACATCCAGCCAATTCCTTACACACTGAGTGGTCCACCCATCAAATCCACGTCTCTCCAGTTTAGAAACAAGAGTGTCATGTGGGACATTGTCAAAAGCATTGCACAAGTCCAGGCTGTGTTGTTCCTCCAACAGATATCAGGGTGGTTAAAGTTCCCCATTAGGACCAGGGCTTGTGAACATGAGGCTGCTCTTATCTGTCTATAGAGGGTCTCATTCACTCAGTCTTCCTGATCAGGTGGCCTCTAGCAGACCGACACTATAATGTTAGCTGTCCCTGTCCTAGCTTTAATCCTCACCCATAAGCCCTTGGTTGTCTCCTCATCCATCCCCAGGTAGAGCTCTACACACTCCAGTTGCTAATTGACATACAGGGCAATGCCCCCTCCTCATATCCCCTGCCTGTCCTTCCTAAAGAACCAGTATCCTTCCATTCCAACACTCCATCCATCCCGTGGAGCCATCCCACCACACCTCCGTGATGCCAATAAGATCACAGCCCTGCAGGTGTGCACACATCTTTAACTCCTCTTGTTTATTCCTCATGGTATGTGTATTTGCATAGAGGCACTTAAGCTGGGCCCCCAATGAAGTTGACTTACTGGAATAAGGAATACCTTTGTGCTGCTCTTTAGGTGCTATCCTGACAACCTGGCTCTGGGCGTCTATTGCTGGTACTGGTATCAAACTGGTAGGAGTGGGATGGATTGAGGTTCCCCTTGCCTGGCAACTTTAGTTTAAAGAAGGAACTATTTGAATATGCTGTATTTGTTTTAAGATTCTGAATCTAGCAGGGTTTCCTACAAACAAATCTTGCAATTTTTCAAAATGACGTTTGACCCTATTTGTGATGCATTTGTACTTAGTCTTTTTTTTTCCCAAGCAGCAATTACTCTGTCTTAGAAAAGCTCATCTATTAAGTAGAATGGATGAAGTTCACTTTATATTCTTCCTTTTAGAGTTCATTGTACTCTCTAATTATATTAGCTCACTGCCAGTATAAAAATATGTCGTATGCGCTTCTAAAAGCCAGTTTCCCTTCTCTTTCATTATTTTCAATTGTTTTTATTGAACCTTTAGATATGGCATTACAAAATAAATAGACACATTCATAAACGAAGGATGACAGCATAACCATGTGATAATAATGGTTGATAGCATCTTGTTTACCTCATTGAGCCATTGTGAGGATTAATTAGTCAATGGTCATAAAACAGAGTGCACATGCAAAACACTTTACAACTGCTAGATAATATTACATGTGATATACAGAGTAATACCACTACTGCATATGGCATAAAAGTGGAAGCACTCAATCATTATATTAATCTGAGTCTTTCAGGTAGCAGAATCTGACAGAGGGAAATAATGTTTGACTGCTTCACAAGTATCATTAAGTCTTTCAGACAGTTATGCTCTTTGTGTGCATACATTCAGGCCTGTGGGTAATAGGTGCCAAGTACCACTAGTGAACTACGGTAAAACTGCAAAAATGGTTCCCAGTTCATCACAATAATGTTGATAGATTGGACAGGATGTAACATTGAAACCTAGATAAAAGTTGGTTCCAGAAGTGAATGTGGGTAAGACTTTACTAGAAATTCAAGTGGCCAGCCCCCTTGACACAGCAGAAAGAGCAGTAAAGTCAGCATTACATAAGATAAAATGGTGTCAACTGTGTTTTGGGCAATGTCTTGAGCAGAGACATTTGCTAGTCCATATGCATGCAGCACCTAGCACGACATTCATGATCACGACTCTTGGTGCCCCAATTATAATACTGACAGTAATAGCAGATATAAACTGCGTATAATCCAAGCACACAGTTCTGAATACAAGTTCCAGCTTTTTCTGAGTACTACTAAGGTGAGGGAAATATTCAGGCCCTGTCCTAGTTTCTGATGTTATTATTGAATGTGAGTCTCTTTGGAAAACTCTTCATGGAGAAAAGGTCTTTCCTATGATCTGAAGGAGTTGTGAAAAACCTTTCTACGAAATCCTGTAATTAGATAAAAAAATTAAAATTGAGTTTTAATTTTCATCACATATATTTGAAATTTGAGCTTGCTACTCAAGAGTTGTCTGTCCTTTTGGTGAAGGAGGCTGGGATGGAGTGGAGATAAAAACTGTGAAGTTGTACAAAATTCTCTAAGTTTTGAATTTTTTAATTACTCTACAACTTCACTGGAAATTTAAGAGAAGGAAAAAATCAGCTAAAAAGTTCCAAGGAAGAACTATGAATGGAACTGTTGAGTCATTTTTGAACATAGTCCTTGATGTGAGCATAAATTTAAATCACTTTATATTGGGTAAATGATATTTCAAATATAGCTCAATGAGATACAAGAATTTCCCCTGTGACAGACATGTCCTTTACAAGGTTTACACCTCAGGAACTCCACTGATCCCAGTGAATTTTTTTTTCCTAATTTTGAGTCTGAAGCTAATCCAAGGACATAATAAAAAGCTGGTGAAAGAGTCAATGTGATTCTGTTATACAGGAATTCACAATGGAGATACTGTATTTCTTGTCACTGTGATTCAGTCAGTTGTTTAGGGACAGATCTGTTAAGAGCCTGGGATGATTTCAGATCTGATGAATTTTAAAAAATAATAATAAAAAAGCAAGCAGCTATGGATGTGATTGCGGCTCCAGTCTAGTCAACAGCAGAACTCCTACTGATGTCAATGGCATCACAATTTAATCCCAAAGCATAAAGGCTTTCTAGGTAATAAACTCTAGTAATTTGTGATATTTTCCTTTCTGCACATACTAGTACTTTGTAAACATTTCTAAGCAAACCACTCAGAACACTTTTCCAAAAGTCTGTACTGTAAAAGCAACTGAGCTAATGCACATGACAAATTCATTCTCCTCCCTGACTCTTATCTTGAATCTCTGCCACACTAAGTGAACTGCAAATCCAGGTACAATATATAACAATCATGCCAGCTCCTGCATGCTGTGACAGCAATATCTCCAAAGGCTTGATAGTTTTGGTAGGGCTAGGCACATCCCTCAAATTTAAATATGTACACACAGAAATACCATCTGTGTGGGACTGTAACCCCAGACCTGAAATGAAGCTACTTGATGCATAATTGATTTGAATCCCTTAGCAGATAGGTACTGTTTACCTGATTTCTTTAAAAAAGGTCCTGTTTTTATAGGTGTATTATATTGCTCAAAAAATCTATGACCAGAGACATAACGTATTTTAGAAGCTTTTTTTTTTTTTTTTTTTTATTCTGGCAGTCTTCAATCTCTGAACTTTTATTTCTGCTTGATAGAAACAGCTATATGTATTTAATTAGATAATTTCCACTAAATATCTAACTGCAGTAATGTGAATTTGTACTTGGTACTTTACCCACTTTACAAATTCAGCCTTTACACAGTCACATTCATTGCTTTGGTACTCGCACATGCTACAGGATTCATATTCTAAAAACTCTGAGAAGAGCCTGTAAAAACAAAAGCAAAACAAAACTACTTCCATATCACCTTGTCTCCAATTCCCAACACTCTCTTCTGGTGAACTAATTTTCTCTTGCTTTCTGTCTTCTGCAAATACATTTGAAAAAAAAAAACTTTATTGTTTGCTGATATATTCCACAATGCAACATTCAGTATTTCTTTTAGCTTTTCTAATTATCCTTTTAACTTGGTTCTGCTTAGGCTCATAGATCTCTCAGTCCTCTCCTAAACAGACTGCTTGCATTTCTTTAGAAGTCTTCAGTTTATTGCTCATAGTAATCTCTATGTTGTTATTTCCCAGTTAACTAGACTGGCCTCCGTGGCTTTCTATTATTTCTTTTCTTAAGGCTTCTGTCATTTTGTCTGCACTAATAAAATGTGACCTTGTTTTTAAATATACTAATGCTGCTTTCTGCTTTATAGTCAGATAGGGCACTGCACCTATTTAACACAGGCTCAGATTTCTAAGAGATACATTAGTACACGCAAACCTTTTGGCAGGTAAGTAATAACATGCATACGGATGGAGCAATATGACAGTTTAAATATTAACCCCAACAGTTCAAAATCAGGGCCATCTTCAAGAAACAAAGGAAAGGGGTGAAAATGGCAGTGACAAGCCTGTTCTAAAACTAGCTCTACCTACCACAGCATTTTAACGATTTCCAAAGTCACTCCTCTGAAGTAGCCTTTGAAAATTTCATGGATATCATTGTTGCGCATCTGCAACCAAAGCAGAGGAACTCCACCGATACAGGTTATTTCATATTTATAATTGCACACCGTAGATCACAAGTATGAAAATAAATTATAATGACTGTCTTTTACACTACACAAAGGCTTCTAGTGTAACTCTAAATAGAAAATTAAGACAAAGAGACCTTTGATCTTTAGTTATTATTTCTCTACTGTGACTACTTTCTTTACGTCGTTGTAATTGTATTTTAAAACTCCCCTAAACAGAAAAAAACCCCAAAAACCCTGTATTTAAATAAAACAGAGAAATATCTGCCAGTCGTTGATCTAATTAATTATTCCACTAGGGCTACATTGTCTGTGTTTGTTCTTCTCTTTGAGAGGTGAAAAAAAAGGGGAAATAAATGCTAAACTCTTAACAGACTAAATTTATTAAGTGGATATGGGTCAGAAAACTAAAAATCCCATTTGTGCAGCATTTATTTGTAGCCACTTACATTTTGTGCATCTTTAACCTTACATGAATAGCATTGAATCTTCTTTAATACTAAACAATGCTGTAATTCCCCTTTCCTATCTTCTCCTTAAACTTTAAAAGATACTTTATGTGTGAGATTTGAGACAAGGTGTCAAAAGTTAGGAAATGAGAAAGATACACATTTCACCCTGTAATTCCATATCTGCTGCTATATTTTAACTGTCTCTGCAGGGACTGGATGGAATCCAATTTGTCATCATTTATTCACAAGCATACTGCTTATACTGTGTACTTTTAAAATTCTTATTCACCATTTACCCAATTATATCTATCCTTATTAGACCCCTGCTGAAGGCAGCAAGGCAGTTCTAGCTAAGGAAGTCCCATAGCTTAACTTAATCCTATTATCTCCAGATAAACGGGGATGCATAGGGCTCTAGATGGTCAAATTTAGCTCTACTCTCCCCTCCCCATGAGGAAAAAGACTGTTCCTCATCCCTATGCCTGATGTAATTAAGATCTGGAAATACGCCCATTCTAATCCTTATCCAGTATAAGCATCACTGTCAATGTTGAGAAATAAACTGCAGTTATGATGCAAAGAGTTGACACTTTAGTGACATTCAGTGATGTGTTAGGCCTTTACAGTCTCTTGGCTCCATGTAGTTTATGTCTTCAAGAATTTAAAATGCCTGCCTAAAAATCGAATAAGAGGAAAGGGAATACAATGAGAAAAAAAAAAGTTATAATATTGACAAGCAAAGACTTTGTTATTTCCATAGTATTTGGATAGGTATAGATTGTCATTATATCCTTGCAATATACACTGTTCTATGCAATTATAGAAAATGAAATTAACAGTAAAAAAGGATCAATAGCAGAAGCAAAGCAGTTACTGAAGAAGAGATTTTTCTACNTTGAATTTTTAATACACTACAATCACATCCTTTTCTTCGAATGCACACCTGCACTCCACCTGTTCATCCCTTTCTTTCCAAATTACTAGAATACTAAATCCTCACTTTTGTAGAGAAACTGGCATATATATATACACACACACACACATATATATAGGTAATTAAAGTAATGAACGTATTTTTTCACACAGGCCTGTCAATTTACTTTAATCCTCCTCTATAACTCTCCACCTATGCCAATCCTAGCCTTTTTGAAAGAGAACATGTTAATCATAGCAATAGGTTTCAGGATTGAGAGGAGATTTTATTATATAATAAAGTGTCTACTAGGCTGGGACAACTACAGTAACATTCTCCAGTAACTTAAATCAGATTTTAACCCCAGTCTCCAGAGGTGAATGCTTCGTGCAGTTCTAATAATACAAATGTTTAAATTTGTAATCAGACTCCTGTGTAGGACCAGCTCTTATTTACCATGAGCTTAGCCAAAAGGTTCCTAGGGACTGAAGATAGTTGGGTTGTAATCCTGTCATTTGGTAACTTAATATTTTCATATTATCATGATATTAGCATATTTCTGACCTCTTTTGCAGCATTTTATGTCTTTCAAGCACTACTTTTGATGCGGTAGCCATAGTGTACAACATCAACAAATATTCACATCGTTCCCTACTTTAACTGAACATTTGGTGTGAAGTGTTAAGTCTGATTTAAGGTTATTAGTGCCCCAGAATAGTGCATAATACATGAATGCAGGCATTAATCTCTCAGTTTACCATAACACTGCCATAAAAAGTTAGTGAATGGGTGATAAACATTTCTTCTCCTTTTTCCTTTTTTAATTTTTCCTGCTGGATGTTCTGCCTCTACCCAGAGGGTTTGTAAACTAATGCCAACTCACCCCGTCAGATCAATCATCTAGGTTTTTCTACTTGCCCAAGCTGCAACTGAGCAATTGGGGTTGGCTCAGATGCAATCCCTCATTAAAACTAATCTCAAAGTAACATCAAGCTTTAGGTAGTGTAGCATTTGGATTCAAATCTAGATATTTTTGAGACCATAGAATCAATACAAAAAATAGACAATATATGGCAAAACCAGTTTTTCCCTTTTTTGCTAAAGAAAGTATGCAAAATAGAAATATTGCCATATGTTGCTTGACACTCAGCATCTTTACAAGCAAATACTTTAACTTTTGATTGTGAAACTATAAGAAAGATGATTACTCTAATGATGACATGTATTTTTCTTTTAAAGAATTGCGTTAAGATCTTCCTTTTGCAAAGGACCAAACTGGCAGCACTAGAGGCTAAAGCCCTCAATTTTCATACAGAGATAGCATGTTTTTCCACAGAGGTTGGCTACCTAATGTGTTCCAACTCTACATGCAATATTGCTTCATTCTGATTTTTCAGCTCCTCATATTTGCAATATGAGCCAAGAAAAGGCCAGGCTGAAGATATTTATGGTGAGTGCTTCATGATATGGACACCTGCCAATAAATAAGTTCATTCCTTCAAACAATTCTAACTTACGTGAGATCAATACCTAGGCTCTCTAGCAATAACCTTGCATCTATAATTGATATTGTTTATTGGCCCATGGTGCTGTGTGCAATAAAAGGACTAAGAAAGGGCTGAGAGAATAAATATCAACCTAAAGATAATGTCTCCTGGAAATGTACTCATAAAGAAACAACATATGATGTAACTTCCAATCCAAACATATGATGTACTGGTATAAGAACACAAAATGAAAAAAAAAATATTATGGACAGGCTAATTTCCAAGCACAAAAGTAATCAAGGTTGTTCTAGTGAATGGCCTATATATGTAGTCCTGAGAAAAGACTGCCCTGAATTGGCTGTGTGTTCCACATGAACAAATGCCAAGGAATAGCAACAGAACAGAATTAAGAACAGTTCCCATTACCAAATAGGTGCAACAACTCTTAATGACTCTGAGCAAGTACAAAGGAATAAACAGAAAGGAGAAGAGAGATAACTGGGCAATATCAAAGTATACACTGGGTTTGGGCTGCAGTGCTTACATGGCAATGTTCACACAGATGACATCACATAAAAATACCTCAGTTTGTGCCATAAATTCCACATTGATTAAATAATCTATGGACAAGGATGAATCAAAGAAAGCCACTGTATGCAACTCTGAAGTATACTGGGAGCTAGGATCTTGGAAGGAAGAAGTTCAGGGTGGTAGATTAATATTTATTTGCTTTCTCTTCTTCTTCTAATCATAACTCTCTACTTAATTGGCCTAGTTAATTTAAGAAATCAACTCTAGGTCAGAGAAATTGACAAGCAGTCATTGAGGAAAGGATATTACACTTTAAAAGCATGAAGGATAGCAATATAAATCATATATATTCTGCTATTAAGCAACTCACCACAAAGTGAATTACAATGAGCATAGACTGAATGTATTTTAATGTGTCAAAAACAATTTTATGTAACATGCAAACTTCATGTTTTATGGTTATTCTTAGTAACATGATTCTACATTTCTTCATTTTCTGGTCTAAATCCATTTTAAGTGTATGCTTTTAGAGAACAAATTTGTGCTTCAGTTTACGCATCAATATTTTTTTGGTATGAATGCACATCACCATAGGCCTTTCTAACTCACCAAATCATTCTATATGCATTTTGCAACATTTGGCTTCCTAAGAAACAGTGAAGAGAGGCATCAAAAAGCTAGTGTTCTTTGTGGAGTCCTTCTATTCACAGTGCTTTCTGCCCATTTATCAGTAACATCCAGCTACACAACAGAAAAAAATTCAGTGAGCATGCAACTCACAGAGAATATAAAAAAAACACAAGAACATATTCATAAAAGTCACTTTGAAGTTCTCTGATTTAGGAGAATACAATTTTTTCCTAAGAAAACAAGCCCTATCGTATTGTTCTGTTTTTCTGTATAGCTGCCTCACCATAACATTGAACTTACCAATCTATTTAAACCAGATTTGAGAAAAGGGTAGATGTCTCATAGATACTAAGCTCAAATAAGTTTCATGAAGTAAGTGCTTGCGTAGAGGAGAATGATCTAAATTCTGAAGGAAAAAGCTCACAAAGCAAAGAAAGCTCAACCATGTTTTTGGGCACTAGGGTCTCCAGACTGTACATGGGAGTAGGCCATAAATATATGAGGCTTCATTAGCTTTATTGCTCCTGGAATTATTTATTTCCTTAACATTGGGTTTTTTTCTTAGTAGCAGTTTATCCATAAATTATTTCTATATGTAAATATATTTATTTCTCAGAAATATATTTTGCTGATAAGCAAAATCTTCTATCTCAAACAGTAACTTGTGAAGCTCTAGACTTATCTAATCTAGTAAAAGTTCGCTCATGCAGTATCTCCTAATTTTCAAGACATGATGATAACAGACACTAAGAAATGTATGAATATGAAAAATATAGCATCTTACATTCTGTCTTTGAAGAGAGCACAGAACTGGTCTTGAATCTGGCACCAATTTATAGCTCTCTTCAAAAATCCCCTTTGCATAATCAAATTGCATTTTGGTTTGGCTGGCTATTTGTACCACTGAAAAATTCTTTTCTAATGAACTTTTTAATTATTACAGAGAGTTCTATTGCTGTTATCAGTGTAACAAAATCAATTTTGACATACCCTCAAGTTATCATTGTAATAAATAAAACTGTTGGGTCTCCACAGGCCCAAACCTGCAGTACGTTAGCATCACTGGGCACTGTTCTGGTGTAAACCCAAAGGCACAGCCCTTAACAAACTCAGTCAGAATTTGTGTGCTTATCGCATATTGCAAAAGTGTAATATAGATTCCCACACAGAACTAAAAGCTGAGATTTAGATAAAGCAAGAAGTAGAGACCAAATCACTTGCAGGCCTTGTGACATAAGTGACACTTATGTGTGGTTAAGACATTAATCTCATGAGCTCAATAGCATACTCCAGGAGCTCCCATTAATGTCATCAGCATTATCTGCATGTTACCATTGCAGAACAGAACCTTGCAAACCTCTGTGGTGGGCTGGGAAACCTGCTCAGAGCTCATGGACGTTGGTCAAGATGACATATTTACCACTGGTGAATGTGATCAGCTTGAATGAAGCTTATTATCTGTGCTCTAGCAAGTTCCCAAACTAAGTTCTGGCACCTTATGTTGTGTGTCAAAATAACATTTACTTCAGAATGCTCTGTTCTCTTGTTAGAGTATTCAGACTGAACTTTCCTCTTTGGGTCACTAACAGAAGTTCGACCTATTTGGCTTTTGGACATATGCCAAGATGAGACTAGCAAGGTGCAAACTGATCTGCTCAGAGGTCACCAGCACTTGAAAAGAAACGGTGATCAGGTACTACACTTTAGAGAAAATCACACATCAACTAACTGACTAGGTGGGATTTACCTGGATTATCATAGATCAAAATTTTAGAAGGAGTGTCAACATGTCAAATTTTATTTAAGAGAAGGCAAGAAGTTCATCCAAACATTCCGAGGGCTTTATTTAGCATAACACCTTCTGCTCTATGGCTTAAAAGGGTTACTACTGCCTCAAAAAAGGCCATGTTCTGTCAGATTATTCAAAATAATTTAACTTTTGGGAGAAATGTTCTCTTAGTCCAAACACTTTTTATGAATCCTGTAGCAGTTTGCCATCTCAGGGCTGGACACATTTATTTCAGATTGGAAAGAGACAGTTCATTGCCTCATCTTCTAACCTCACAGTTCACCTCATAGTTCACCCAGGTAGATTTTCTCCTCTGTGTCTACAGATTCTCAATGATACATTTTAGCTTCATATTTCTCTTTTCTTAATGGAATAAGACAATAATTTCTAAAATAAGACTGCACATCTCACAGCTAATTCACTGTTCAGTTATTCTTAGTAGGTGCAGGTCATAGCTTCAAAATTTTACTGCTTACTGGCAGATATTTGTTTTGTTCCACAGGGGTTTTCCTGGGTGAATTTTCTGAAAGGTTACGTTGTATTTCATTTGCAAATGATGTTTCAGTGTACTGCGTATTTCTTGTCAATGACAGGTTTCACACAATTATAAGATAACACCTCTAAGAGTTTGACACACTCAAAAATAATGGGTCAGAAATCCCCAAATTTGTTACAAATCTGACTGCAAGAGAAGAAAATAGAAATTCTTCTGCAACATGAACAGAGATGAATCACTACATAAAAAATAGCTAACACTGCACTGCATGTTGTAGAATGATACACACTTTTTATCAGTAATAGTTTTTCCTTCCACGTTAGGCTTACAGCATTATCCAGAGATGGCCTCATTTTCACTTACATTGGTACCTGAACAAAGGATGTTTGAGGAAAAGAATTCTGCTGCTACTAGTTTATAACAAGAGCTTCAGTCTTTTATGACTTCATATCTCAACTTTCACATTTCAAAATTTATTTTTCTATGTGTACTTAAACAGGTTTTATGTAAATTCAAATTAGTCAGCTTGTCCTTAATAATAATGTCCTTTACAATGTTTCATTTTTATATACTAGGTTTCTTTATTATGTTTCCTTTATGTACAGATATATGTTTATGTGCTTATTTATGTAATTCAATTTTTAAGCCTTTCATAAATAAAACGGATTCTGCTATTTTTCATAGAGGATTGTGTAAAGGCTCTTTGCTCTTAGTCAGCTATTCTGCTGATGTTTTTATGTATTTAAATTTTCTACATCACTTGGCATTACCAAGTAAACCTGTAAAAGACTCATCAAACAAATAGCAGGGACACAGTCAGATGACTTAATCCAACAACATGACCTCATTCCCATGTCAAGATAGTGTTAAAGCTCCTTCTAATGTCTCTGCAATAGTGTTAGGTTAAAGCTGTACCAGATCTTATTTTAATCTTACATTTCCACAACTACAGTTTCAAAACATTGAAGATTTTTTAAGGCAGGGATTTCCTCTTTTAAGTCTAATTCAAGTCTTTTTTGTCAGGCACTTTGTTTATTTTGTGGGTATGATGATTTATCACACCCTGCTTACTCTCTTGGGAAAAATCAGAAGCAACAAAGACAACTTTGAGAGATTTGGACTTTTGGAGAACACAGAAAATCATTAATTTTAAATCTAAAGACTAGTTATTGATTCTAACGCCTGATAAACATTCAACACATGCTTTAGGTTTGCTTATATTAACACAATCACGGTTCTAACTTACAAAGGACATTTTCCATGCTCCAGTATATGTGCTATTCAACACTTTGAATAAGTAAACAGGTACAAAGGGCCAAATTTGTCTCTTAGCTCCACATTACATGCCACCATGAACTGAACTGCAGATTCTGGTATTTGATAAATTAACAATAGCTTTTGCATTTGACAGATTTTGCAATATATCAAAAATTGTATGCACCAAAACCTGAGTTCTCTATATTTGTAAGGCAAGACAACAATCTAGTACTGTATAACATTCCCACTAGAGTGAACTACAAATGAGAATATGCTTAGAAAACAGTTGTAACAAATTCTAAATGCAGCTGATGGTGTACAACCAGTGAAAGCTAACCCATAGCACACAGGGTATCTAGAAATATCAGTACTCATTTTGACATTTAAAACTACTTGCTGTAGAAGAAACTTGCCATATACCATAGACAAAGTACATGAACTCTGTCTTCTATAGCAGCTTCCATTTATAACAAGGCTGTTGTTGCCTAACTTAGCACGTTTCTGCCTTGGACTCCAGCCATACTGAAGACCTGCATCTGAGTTTGACTTTTGGTCATAAGAGGAGGCCAATAATTCAGAGATACAGTGCCACCTTCTCTTGGGGATTCTGGAGAAGTAGCCACATTTCCAACAGAGACTTCATAAAAGGACAATAGCTGAAACCTGCTGACAAATTATGGTGAGTCAGCTCCTCACTATGTTTTCTGCTGAACCAACTCTGAAAATCAGAAGCAGCAGTGGTGGCAGATGCAACATGAAGTGGATGGGGAAGAAGGATGGAATGGCCACACAATCTCCACAGCTGAAAATCTGTCCCCTAAGTGTTTTATAAAGATCATAATGTTTCTCCTTCCTGCCAGCTGCTTCCTACAGTCTAGGAGAAACACAACCACATGAACACAATGAGGATGAGTTCTTTTAGCACCCATCAGAACAACAGTTTGTTTTTAAAAGAAAGTACCAAGACTAGGATATATAACACAAAATACAGTATTTACTGTACCTCAGTCACTTGTTCCAAAGATATCCATTCCCACATACTTATCACAGCAAACAATATGCACATGAAAACCTTTTAAAGAAATGTCTAATGGCCAGTGACTACCTACCACTCTGCCTTCAAGTATTTTACTAGCTGCAATAGAAACTTACAATTAACAATTCTTCATTTAAACTTGGAGGACTCAACCCATTTCTTCCCAGTCCTCCCCCATCCTATCAGGACAATACAGTATCTTTCTGAAGCAAGTGGGGAAGCTTATCCTTCTTAAATAACTCTTCAATAGACTGCCCAGTTTCTCTCTTCCAGGTTTGCCTTAGAACTTTCACATCCACAGCAGGCACGAACAACTCATTATGATGAAACACTCATTCCCGATGACATAATGCAGCTTTACCACTTGTCTAAACATCCATCTCTTTGTCCTGAATGGGTCTATCTACTTAAAGACTCCATGTCTTTGTAATGACCATGATCACCCCCAGTTGTCCTGGTTTGCTATTTGCTGTCTCAGGGATCACATAGCAGGAAGTAATGAGCTCAAGTATTGATATACTGACATATAAATATATATATTTATATTGATTATAACTAACCCTTAAACAGCAAAGTGCAAGAGTCAAAGATACTGAAATGGAAATACAGCTCAGTACAATCTTACCTGTAGGATCAGTTAGAAGCAGTAACGGCTTGATAACTCTCCAATGCTGTTGCAAAGGAAGACTTTAAACAAGGAGAGAAAGGAGTTCTAAAAAGCAGTTCCCCTAGCTCTCACATCCCACCTGAATGGGAAACAGAGGAAAGGGAAAGATGCAGAGAAAGCGCACTTCTCTGCTGTGAATAATTCTTTCAATGCTTTTGATACCACTGAAGGTCTTCTTAGAGTCTTCTTACATTCCTCACTCCAGACAGGAATAAATGGATTGAACACCCCTTGTTGAACCAATCAAACTCCTTGAGGAGATTAAAGAACTATGGATTTATTATTTTTTTTTAAATCCAACAATTTGCCAAAGGAATTGGCAATTAAAAAAAAACACCTCTAAACCTTGATCTAGCCCCAAACACACAGATGGCAAAGATGGATAGTTATTGCTGTCCTTCACGTTTTGCCATCTTTGTGTTTTTAACATTTTTAACACTTACTAATGAGTCAACAAGTGGTGCTGTTGGATGCAACTAGCAGATTTCTAGGGTCTTCCTTGACTTGCACGTTCCAGGTATTACAGGGTTTCAGACTTTTGAAGCCACAAGATTACAAATTTTCTAAAAATATATTCTGTATTGGGTAATCTGTATTTTTCAGTTAATAGAGTCTATAAAGAGAAGATTAAACATAGAGGATATTTCCTGTACTTATGTACAGAAATATGTACATACACATACACATGGGAGAAAACAGTAACTAGAAATTATCTGAAAAAGATACTCAGATACTCTAGTTCAGCAACAAGACAGTCTGTAAGAGGGCATATCTCGTATGTCTCAGCAATGGATTTTTTCTACTAGAACAGAAAGCATTCTCCCTGTAACTTCTTCTTCTTCTAGAAAGGGTTTATTAATCATTACATAATTAAAGCAGGTTTCCCATGCAAAGGCAGCTAACACCATGCACTCAACTTCATAAATGGAAATAACATAGCCCAGAAAACTTAAAGATATTGACCCAGGTTCACAGAAGCTTTCTCTCTGAAGGAAAGCTGAGATAGAACTCAGATACCTAGACTCCTTGTTCCCAGTTCTAATTCTACATTTGTATTCCTCTAAGAAGTGTCAGGTTTTATTTCTCCTCTGTCCTCCATATAATTTAAAAATTAATTTTACATATAATATTATTCTACTGGTATCCATTCTACAAGCATAGGACCAGCAATGACTCAGAGGTCAAGAAGACTGGAATGGTGTAGATCACGATGCATGAATTACTTATTTGAAATAATTTTTACTGGGAATTTTGGAATGTATTGGCAACTTCACACTTTATATGTTGAAACTGAGTTTACAGAAAAGAAGTTGCTGTCTCGCAGCCTTTCAGAAACAGTATTCTCATCAAGGTACAACTTAATTTTTAGTAATTCACTGTCCTGCTTAAAAGGGTCAGATTTTCAAAGCTTCTTAGGCACCTTTCGTCATTGATTGAAATCCAATCCCCCTATTTTGTCAAGTCTGCATAGAAACATACTGTAACAGGCACATCAGTGAATTCTTTTATGTAGTTGCAGACCTTAAATAAAACACTTTTTCCATCCTTTGGCTCATTGTGAAACTTAGATCAGTACTGTCCTTAAGCTAGTAATTTTTAATGATAGTTTAGAGTTCTAGGGAATGACTTTTATTAATGCATTAGAATCTGTAAAGCTCTTTCCATCCTGCTTGCTGATCAGAAGCTTCTCGAAACAGATTTAATCAGAAAACACTGAAACAGAAAGTTAAACATTGCCTCTATTATTTTCTCATGCCATCCTTCACAGAGTTAAGCAACCACTAAATGTTGATAATTTTCCTGATGTGACTCTTACAGCTTAAAGAGTCTATCCTGTTTAAAAATGTCATACATGTTGCCATTCGTATAGTTTTATCATTTGTCAACAAATCAACTACCTGCTTAGCAGCCCTCATGAGGGATTTAAAATAGGCACCATGAAAATCCTGTGCATTTACTATTTTTATAACAAACTTGATTGTCATCTATGATATTTCAAAGATGACTCCTCATATAGACATCATGCTGGAAATTAGATGCAGGGCTTTGCTTTCCATGCAACATTATGCAGAGGCACTCTGGCTAATAAATCTTTGCAGCTAATGCATTCCAGATGGAAGCCATGTCTCACAGATTTAACCTTCCTAAACCCTTCCAAAAGTTCCTCCCATCAAAAGCTCTCTAAATGAGATATGTTTGATTGAAATAGGATCATCAATACATGACATCTAAGTAATAGTACAGATGATTACTGCCTGCAGAAAATTGCCATTTCCCTTCACATAAAGATATTGGTTTTGCACAACCATAGGGCATGAAGATGGACCTTATGCCTTTTACCAGACAGTTTAAATGTTTTTCCTAAACTCTTAATGCTATTAACAGATGCTATAAAGAAAACATCCACTTCTGTCCCTTTAACTTCTGTACATGCATAACAAATGCTGCTAAAAGAGGGATCAAGTCTCTCACAGAAGCTACTAATTAACATCACTGTTTAATCATGTCACCATGTTTAGCCAGTCTACATCATTAGTTTATGTCAGACAGAAGCAGTGAAACATCTAAACACCTACATGCAGATCCTTACAAAATCAGTCATGTGAAGTGGTAAGGTCAGTGTTAGACAAGGCTGCAGCTACTCTGTTATTTAGAAACCATTACAAATCACTTTGCTAACAGATGAATGCAAAATTATTTTAGAATCCTTAGCTTTTCTTGTAAAGTAATTTCTCAGAGACAACTCTAAAATGTAGAGTAATATTTTAATCTTGTCTGTGAATCACACAGAATAACCTGAAGCTGTATCCAGTTATCTGTGTTTCACTATGGCAGCATTCAAATGGCAGACTACCCTATATTGCTTTTACTATTGAACTTCTGAACTCCACCATCCTTGGTCAGAAGAAAGCAATTTACTTACAAAAGTACAAACCAAAAGGACTCTAAATCACACAACAGTATCAGTGAATGTTTATTATGTGAAAACCTAAGGAAATTCTTAGAAGTCTTGAGCAAAACAGATATGGAAAATCTTTAGGTAGCAAAGGTTTTCTTCCTATGTACCAAACTTCTGCAAAAGTGAAATCTTGTAAGAATTTTGTGTAAAGTACAATTACATTTCCTATACAAAAGAACTCCTGGCATGTGCAGTCACAGTACAATCTTGGCTCAGAAAAGTATGAGTGACAAGTACAGAAACAATTCTAAATCAGACGGTGTAATTATCTTTATGCTAAAGCTTTAAAATTCTTAAGAGCCCCTTTCTGATGTATGGTTCACTTTGATCCACAGGGTTGTAATCTTCCATTAGAAGTCGATCACACCCAAATGTCATTTGTAAGCTTTCAGATGAGAGTGTAACAATAGACCCCTAACTGTGGAGATGGAGAAGAGATCAAGCACACTTCAACTGGGAAAGCAGCAGGAGTTCTGCACACAGGCAGACACCTGGGCAAGGTTAGCTGTGCTGCAGCACCATACCACTTATTCAAAAGGAACCTGCTATACTTATGTGTTTGAAAGATAATAAGCAACGACCAATGCTGAAGATCATTTTGTTTAGTTAGTGACCTCAACCAAAGGAGAAAGTCAGTGTTGGATACATATTTTTATATCAAGGAACTATGCCTACCTGAGCTTAATAAGAAACAGAGAGGAAACTTAATAGTAAGTGGAATATATTTCCTTTTATTGAAGGCAAGTGCTTCTTACTGCCTTAGTCAGACATGTCACTCTGCAGAATGTGACTCGTCTTTTTACCTGAGTTAGCTATCACCCTGAGTTAGCTTCAATGAAATGGTGCTTCAAAAAGGCAGCAAAACCAAAGCATTTGTCTGCTTTTGGAGAGGCTCCTTTCAAATGAGATTATAAAGTTTGGGTGCATTTTTTCATGTCTAATCCTATTATGCTGTCCTGGGTTAAGCAGAGACAGAGTTAACTTTCTTCATAATAGCTAGCAAGAGGCTGTGTTTTGGATTTGTGCTCAGAAGCAGCTGATAAGAACCGATGTTTTGTGCTGCTGCCAAGGTCGGCAGACGAGCGAAGAGGCACAGCCGGTTGCTAGCCTAGGATTTGCTCTTAAGACTGAAAACTCAGAATAGCCAATAATCTATTCCATAACATACACGTCATGCCCAGTATATAGGTGAGGACCCTCAGGAAGATCCTCCCTTTTTGTTCTGGGGCCCTTTCAGTTTCGGATCTCTTCTGGCTCCAGATCGCTCTCCTGAGGCCTTCCCCCTCTCCACCCCCTCCCCACCCGAGTCGGCTCTCAGTCTCGGACGCTCAGACTGTTACCTCCGTTCCGTGAGTTTCAGGACCCTCCCTTCTCCGGGATCATTAGCCAGGGCCAGGTGGTCACTCCCGGTCTGTGAGTGCCTCCAGGAGCGGTACACCCCCCGCCTGGGGAAATCATGAGTGTGATGTCAGGACTCTCGTTGTTCAGGAATCGACTTTCCCTGCTCTGGGATTGTTAGCTGGGAACAGGCTGAGCCTTTGGTCATCAGGTGGGGGGAGCACTATCACTGTGTATCACTCATTTGTATATAGTATTATTTTCAATATTATTGCAGTTTACTTATTAAATTGTCCTTATCTCAACCCATGAGTCCTTTTTTCCATCTACCCCTTTAACTGTCTCCCCTATTCTCAGATGGGGGTGGAAATTGTGTGAGCAGGTGTGTGCGGTCTGGCCCCCAGCCAAGGGCTAACCCATCACTAGTGAACTCAGTTTGCCTCAGTAGTTAAAATAAAAGCTAGTGGTTGTGTCCTAAAAAGCACAGATCCTCCTTGAGAAGAATACATTAAACTGTACAGCTCAATATTACACATTTGTACCATCCAAAGGAGCATTTTCTAAGATATGCTGCTGACTGCACTGTACGGCACAAGTATTGAACAGTTTTAATTGAATGAGAAGACATTAAACTAATATAGATCTTTGCTACACCTTAAGACAAATAAAGTGGGTAAAAGGACAATACTATTATTAAGTTAAGCAGATTTTTAGATAAAACTCTGTCTTTGGAACAGTAACTCCTGCAAAAAACACCCAGAAACTACAGATACTAAGCTTGCACTTCCAAAAGACCTTTACTTTTGTCATATCAAAGCATCAAGTGGCCTTGAAATTTGTACTGTACTGAAGTACTGTCTGAAATGTAGTTCATTTTTATCAGTATGTCAGCCCACTCTCAACACAAATATTTTTAACTCCAAGCATCTCAGCCATAATCACGGGGTGAAATATATTGCATTATGCAGCAGTTTCCAAAAACATAAGAAGTATAGAGTACAAAGACTAGAGTTACGGCAACACGCAGAGATAGGAAACTTTTCTACAAGTTTCCCTTGCATCAGGAAAATACTAATTCTTCTCTTCAACATATACAACAAGACTTACACTTATCATTAGTTACCAAGTGGCTCTGTACTGGTCTGATGTTACATAACCCACAGCATTTTTATGCCTTTTGCTATAAAACAGAAAAAGGCTGTTGACATGGGAAAAGGAATTGTGCTTATTGCCCCTTTTGCTGAAGAGCCAAGTGGAACAGGCTGCTCCATCTAGTATCTAATGTCTTTGATGCAGAGGGGGGTCAAGAAAATCTTTGTATGGAACATGACATGGAGGTTAGCTGTACCTCTTGACTATCTTGGGAGTGATTTGGAATCCATCATCATAGCCTCTAGGTTGTTAGAACTTGATAGAGAAGGGACAGATCACACATTCTCATGAATTGCTAAGCATCTGCTCAAATGACAGGGACACAGGATTTAAGCAGAACTAATTTTGTATGAAGAAGAAAACAGGTTGCCCCAAGTAGGCATGTACTTTGGGGCTTTGTTTCCTTCTGATTTTTTTTCTTTTTGTTATGGTTTTCACCCTAGTTAAAAGCAAAGCACCGCAACAATTGCTGGCTCCTCCTCCCCCCTCCCAGGGATGATGGATAGAATTAAAAGGGTAAAGGGAAAAGAGACTCATGAGTTAAGAACAATTTAATAACTGAGCTAATATTGAAAATTATAATAATGATAATAATAATGGAAATATATACAAATGAGTGACATACAATAAACTGCTCACCACCCAATGACCAAGGCTCAGCTCATTCCCAGCTAATGATCCTGGAGCAGGGAGAGTCCCAAAACCACAATCCCAGAAAAGAGATAAGAGTCCATGCGTTCGAGAGACTGAGAGTTGATAAAGAGAGCAAGATGGCCCCAAGAGAGGGGTGACCCAGAGGGAGATGACCTGGAGCCAGAGAGCACTTCTGGACAGATCCTCACCTGTATACTGGTCATGACGTGCATGATACAGAATATACTATTGGCCAATTTGGGTCTCGATCCTAAACCTAAGGCCAAATCCTAGGCTAGTAATTATGGCTGTGCTCCCTCCCAGCTTCTCCTGCCCCTGCAGGCACTGGCAAAGCAGAGAAGCTGAAAAGTCCTCGACTGTCTTGGCAGCTATAAACATCAGTATGTTATCAGCTGCCTTCTCCGAAGCACAAAACCAAAATGTAGCCTCTTACTAGCTACTATGAAGAAAGTTAATGATGTCTCAGCCAAAACCAGGACACTTTTCTTCACCTTCTTTTTTGTCATAGAAGTCAGAAAGTTCTACAAGTCTTCCCCTCTAAAGAGGTTCAGGATGTGGATCTTTCCTTCATGGAGGTGGTGCTGGGGGGTCCACAGTAAGGACCCGTAAAATAATTAAAACAACACATTTGAGCTTTTTTCACTATTAAATTTCACACACTCGTTATTGAAGTCAAATTGTTTCACAGCTTCTTTGTATGGTCTGTCTGTGACAGTCGAGTTGAAATATTGTTACCTCACAAATAGCATTTTTTTGTGTACTTAATCCTCAGGTGTAGATTTTCTAGATTTCTTTCTCCTTAGGAATACCACACAGACCACAGAAATCAGTAATACTTTGTAAACATGCTGTAAAACAGACTGTATTATGTTTTTCCAAATAACCACGTGAAGAATCATGGCCACTGTCATCATTATGGTTTTGGTTTAAGTTAGTTTCTCTCATAATCTGTATGTATGATGTTTAGGTTCGAAGTCACATGGTTCTTTGCCTATCTCCCTTTTGAAAGTCCACTGTTTTCATGTTAGGAAGAAAGAGCAGTTTGCAACAACAGGACTAATTCTCCTGGGAAACTAAAGTAAAAGTGTTGAGGGAACTCCTGAACAATCTCTGCTGTTCTGATGGAGAGGTAACCATATGAAATAATCCGACTCACAGAGACTCACAGCTAAAACTACCTTTACACCAGTTACAGTGAGATTCAGCATCTATAAGCACAAACATCTGTCTTAGGCTCAGAAAACTTAAAAGGGGGCACAGGAAAAGAAGGGACTGTTGCCTAAAATCAGAAGGACCTTTAAGAAGACTATCTGTCCTCTTTTAAAGAAGATTTCCAAGAGCTGAGTTGCAAGAAGGGAAAAAAGCACACAACGTGATAATGTACATACATGACATGAAACAGGATGTACATACAAAACTTCAAACTATTTTTAGATTATAGGAGAAATTCCCTGTCTCTGCCTGCAACCCTTATCAGTTCTTTAAGAACCACATTTTTTTAAGAGTTCATACTGTGCTCTACTGAAAATCTACAACCCTACAGCTACCTGAAAGGACGGTGTAAGTGAGGTGGGTGCTGGCCTCTTCTCTAAAGTAACAAGTGATAGGACAAGAGGAAATGGCCTCAAGTTACACCAGGGAAGGTTTAGGCTGGATATTAGGAAAAATTTCTTCACTGAAAGAGTGGTCAGACATTGGAACAGGCTACCCAGGGAGGTGGTGGAGTCACCAACCCTGGAGGTGTTCAAGAAACGTGTAGATGTGGTGCTTAGGGACATGGTTTAGTGAGTTAGGTGGTGTTGGGTTGGACTTGATGACCCTTGAGGTCTTTTCCAACCTTAATGATTCTATGATTCTATTATCACTCTCTACAATTCTATCTGTCCACCTACTTCAATGCTTAAATGGAAATGGTGTTTTTACAAAAAGTTACTTCATTTTGCTAAAACTTCTGTGCTGATAAATGAGAAAGGTACTCTAATGTAAGAGAAACAACAAAGTCAGGCCATAGGCCCATCTTCTGTTTCCATGTTAACCCAGGACAGCAGGGAAAAGCACACTCACAGAGAAGATGGTATAGTTACGCATTCTTCAAATACTCTACCAACAATCCGTGGCTCAAGTATTTTCTATTCATTTTCAATTAGTTGGTCCATGGAGAACACCAGAACGGCTAAAACAAAGGAATTGGTTTTTCCAGCTCCTGGCTGCCTCACAGTTACACTAACAGTCACATTCCTGATGAAGTTGACTATATTAAAAAAAAACAAAAAAACATCTAATCCTCTTGATTCTGTTCTGGATGGAGGATATGGAACAACAACAAAATCAATAAATTTTTATTCCCTGTCCTTCTCTCTGTGAACAAGATGGACTGCCATCTTCTTTGCTCAAACACCCTGACTAGAGATTGCTATTCAAATTAGCTTTCTCATTTATCGTCTTTCAGTTGGAATCTCTCTGCTGCCAATAAATAAGAACTTCTATGATAACATGGATCACACTTGCTCTTCCTGTGAAAGCAGACACTCAGTAAGGCAGAAAACAGTAGTCATGGCACTGATTTATTTACTTAAATCACTGACCTCCGTACTCTCAGTGCTCACCATATTCAGAATAGACTTCTTCCTTTGTAGAGACAGGCTGGCAATGGGGTTTACCTGATGAAGAATCTCTGAGAAGAATCACATGGACCATGATTTCCACAAAGCAATCTGTGATATGCCAGTGCTTGAAGCAGGACTTGAGGAAAAAAAAAGTGATCAGTGAGGCATAAAAGTGCAATTAAGTTTAAATGAATGGGAGTTCTTTCTCTTAGGCTTTGCCAGACCGCAGCACTCTTCTTACTGCAATCTAGTATTTACTTTCCCTTTAAAATGTTTTAGTGCATACACCAATTCAATAATCAACTAGTTCTGAACATGTGTGTTATAAAAAAATTGCAATTCTATATGAGATAAGACTGAATACACACAGATCTCTTGAATTTTGAAAAAATGATAAAGTGGGAACCAGGCTGGACTGTACATTCTGAAGAGGTCTGGAGAAGATAAGGGTGAGCAGACATGTTCCTTGCTTCTTCCTTTCACCACCTCCATCCTCCTCACCCTTCCAACTCTTGGAGGTAACCAGTGAAATCAAATGGAAGCAGGTTTAAATAAAACGGAAGTATTTTTTCACATAGTGCACAATCACTTGTTGCCATAGTCAAATTTGAAAGTAATTCTCAAACTCAAAAAAGATAAATTATTAAAAAAATCCACAAAAGCATAGCTCATAAAATCCCTAAACTGCAGACTAACAAAGCCAGGAGGAAAATGCCATTGCATGCCTGCCTTACTCTAATATTTTTACCTATGTATCTCCTATTGGCTAGTGGAACACTAGGGATAGGTGGATCTTTTGTCTTACCCGGTAGGATCACTCATCTGCCTTGTCACAAATTTGGACCCTCAGTAGCTCTGCATGTCGCAAAACTGACTGGGTCTGGATACAGTAGGTTATACATTCAGTTCATACATATCAGAAACTGATAACACTTACTAACCCTGTGGGGGAATTTATGCCATGATTCCCCAAAGTTAATATAAAGATCAGAGGAAACATCCTACATGTTGTACCTTATTGCTCATTTAAACTTCTTCATTTATACGAGCATATACTGCTACAGAAAAACTACTATGCTGTCCTATGCTATGACACGTTTTGTTTGACTACCATAACTCAACATTCAGTTTCTGATGGATGGAGAATTCCTTTTTTACTTGTTTAATATTAAATTTTATGTCTGTAAGAAAAAGGATTATTTGAAGCCTGTGCTTGCCCACATCTAAATAAAATAATTAAATTACTGTCTTCATTTCTCTGTTCCTAGAACTCATGAAATGTGTACTGGAAGAGAGAGTGCAGTTCTGATGACACAGGGAAAAGAAAGAAAAAGAAAAGGAAGTCAGCATGAGGTCCTGTGCTCTGCATTAGAAATTAGGAAACATGGATATTACTTCTGGATGCTGTCCTTGTTTTACTGGACTAAAAGTCCCAAGAAGCAGTAGTACAATCACAGCCTGTAATCCAAAGCCAGTTGAGGTCAATGGAAGTATTTTAATTAATTTCAATGGGTTTGGATCAGACCCATAAGCCTTGTGAAGTAACTGCTTGTAATGTCACTCAACATCAACCCTCTGACCACTTTAGGAGCTACACTGGAAAATTAATAATGAAATCCACTCTCATTTCTTAACCGAAGAAAATGTACTGTAATGTTTGTAATACTCTTGGCAGGTAAAAGACAGTAACAGTGGTAGCAGTGTGTGTGCATGTTTATAACTCTTAACCAAAAGCAGAAACAGCCATAGTGAAATAATTTTCTACTGAAAAATCATGAAAGAAGAATGGTGCATTTGTATGCTATTTGACTCACTGGGCAGTTAACCAACCAACTTAGCAAAGAGGATTCTCCTTTAATTTTAGATACTAACGTCTGAAATAGACAAAGGCATCAATTGCAAAAGAAACTCCAACCCTCAATCAAAAAAAAATATTCTATGTAATATGAGTGCTGTAAAACTTTCTTTTTAAGTATTATTCTTCCAATTTCAGAAACTTTGGGGCTGTCATTACCTTTTGCAAGCTGTCTGCAGCAACTTAAAAGAACTTTGCTGGTGATCTCAGTCAGCTTTGTATCAGACAAACAGACCATTAAATCTAACAACATGGCTGGTATTCTCTTGTCACTAGAATTATTCCAGGTGGCAGTATACTGGTTTTTGCAGGAACTTAGATCACCAGGTTGAGTGTGCAACAGAAAATTTTAGAAACCAGATTCAAATTTGCAGCCTTATGGAATTTTGTTATTTTTAATGTAGGCTTATATAAAGTAAAATTTGAAAGAATGATCACTTTTTATGGTCTGAAGAATTGGTTAAATTTGTAAAGTTAGGGATATATGGGGAACTTGTTTCTGGTGGACATATAGAAGCAGAGAAGATGGTTATTTTAACTTCTCTGAAAAAATACCACACTACACGCTGAATTTCTCCCAAACTTGTAATTTCTGGCCCTTAATTATTACTGATTAGCTATCTCTGGCCACAATTTGTCACATGGACATCTTCTGGAAAGAAAAAGAGAGAAATCTTGCAATAGCTTTTCATTCCTAATGAGAAGTCGGGACCTACACACAATAAATTTAGGTGTTCAGTTCCTGCTTACAAACCTATTGCAGCACTACTCAAGATTTCCTCTCCCTTTTACATGCTCAATTTACCACTGATGTTAGAAACAGCTCAAGTACTTTTCAACGCTACTCTGCCAACATGTAACAAAGAAAGCACTCTGTGCTAGGTCAGAAGGAAAAACAAAAATGTTTTAATCCATACCTTATGACGCTCCTGGAAATGCTGCATCTTTAGATATAGCAGCAAGCATTGCCAACATTCAAAGTACTTACTTACCATTTTCTGAAGCAAACAAATAATAAAAAACCTACTAATCTACTTTCCAAAATACTAAGTGAATCTATTAATGTTTTACTTAGGTAAATTGCAATTTTCTTTAACTCTATTATTACAAGCATTAATTTATTTTTCTGCAGTATTTGCACATTTCCTATAATGAAATTTACAGCCCTATTAATATCACCACGTGACAACAAGGAATATATTAAAGCAAATTTTGAATTGCAGAGAAGAAATAACAATTTTTTTAAACTATTTTAGACATTACATGCAATATAGAAAAGTAAGAATGACACAGAATATCCACACACTATTTCATGCATAATTCTCATGCTCTTTTCTATATCAGTTATTTATCTTTGGAAACATTAACTTTTTAAATTATCTATGATACCAATTTAGCAAAAATAATGCTTCACAACACATTTTATTTTAAACAAGTTACATTGTAAGTGTAAAAACACAGAGCATCCTTCACAATTCTGTATTCCAAGTGGCTTATGCTTTCTCTAATGACAAAGAAGCTTCTGAGTAATAGTAAATCTATCCAATGTATTTATACGTAGGTTTATTTGTGGTGCACGTGTGCATGTGTGCACATAAACACAAGTACTATATATCAAGCCAGGCTGTCCAGCAGAGGGCTCCTTTGAAACAGAATGTGAAAAAAAGCAGGAAAACTCTTTCAATGTATAGACAATACAGAGATTACACAAGCAGTATGTATGCTAAGGTCCATCAATCATTTCAGCAAATCACCAACATACAAATGGTGCACTGATGTAATAACTTGAAGTCCTTTTTAAAGAAAGAAATGCTTTCATGAAACCACTGATCTTCACAGTTTCCTTCATTAAGGCACTGTGTGCCTATTAAGAATAATCAGTAACTGTATTTTTATTTTTCAGTAAAAACCCGTTTAAAACAACATGTAGAACTTAAAGAACATAAAGAACTTCAAGAAACACTATCTAATTATTGATCAGGCACTTATGTATGTGATACTAAAACGAGAGAGAAATGGCATTTAACAAGTTTTTTTTCTGTTTTTCTTTAATGAAAAATATAGAAACAGAGAACTGGAAGGCAGGACAGATCATCATATTTGCTTCTGCCCTTTACAGCCGTATTTTTGAATCCACTCATTATCAGCTTTTATTTTGTGGTAATTTACTAATAGTGCTAGTCTGCAAAAATCTTTTGATTTGCCTTCCAGAACTATAAAATGTTACTGTGACATTAAAGTTGGGTGTTTTTTGTTTTTGTTTTTGTTTTTTTTGTTTTTTTATTTCTTGGCAATTCCCAAGAAATATAATATCAACATATTTAGTTATAAAGAATGCAAAAGAAGCCACTGGAAATAAGAAGTTAATCTGATCTTTCATATTAATAGAAGATTAAAGTACCAGTATATCAATGGTTGAAATTTCCACAATCTATTTTTTCTCAGTTTCTAGAGGTCTGCATTTTTTTTGCAAACTTGGTAGTGATACATGAAAAAAATACAAAGGGAACGAAATTAGTCTGAAGCAAGTTATGCTTCCAAAATCCCATCAGGTAATCAGCATATTCAAGTGTCAAAGAAGGTCAGCTGTCAATGAACCTTAAAAACAGAAGCCATTCTCTGTTTCTTGCATTATATAACATTTTCATTTTTTCAGAAGTTCCATCACATATATGTGTACAGGTGAATAGGGCAGGGTTATGAGGGAGACCCTAAAGAGGATCCATATATATGCTACAGCTGAATATGCCTCCCATTCCATTCAGCTATTGTATCCATTAGAAATACAAAAAGAGGAGTCAAAATACAGCATGATTCTCTTTTCTTTCAAAAATGTGCCAACAGGACTGATTCTGCTTGCCTCATTCTCAATGTTTAAAATTTCCCATGACAATAACAACGCAGGATCAGGACCTGGAAGTGTTCTCTGTGGACAATTCCAAAAAGCCATTTGAGAAAGTTCTGTATCATTTAAGCACACAAGTTACTATAGAAGAATATTTATAACTGAGGACCATGAGCAGCCTTGTACAGAGCTTACTTCATGAAGCAGACAGAATGCAGGTGAATACTGTGGAGATCTGTATTTTTTTTTTGAGTCACTGAACCTAGAAATGCAAAACTTGCTTATCCATGTTGCTGCTGCCAATTGGCTAACAGGACCGAAGAGGTTGCTACTTGGCTTTTGAGAAACCATTTGGGGAGGGGGAACTTCGGCCACCCCACTGGTCTCTGTGTAGTCTGTCCTACAGAATTTTGACCTGTGCACATTCCTGCATCACAGAATCCATCTGCTATTATCTACGCCCCTTTCCAGCCCTGCCCCACACAGCCACAGTCAAAGCTGCAGCTGGGCTTTGAATGAAATATAGTTTTGCAAAACTTAGAAAAGAACTGTATTGTAATACAAGCTTCACACAAACAAGTGAAAAGAAAGAACATGGAAAGAAAACTTTTTATCTGTACTACTGACTTACAAATTGCATAAACATCCTATATTTTCTTCCATAGAAATACTACATTCTGGTATTTATGTTGCAACGAGCCAGACAACATTTGCTAACAACAGCTACTTTTAATACAGCATATCAAACTGCTTAACCCCTTGGCTTGCCAGGCAGTTTAGAAGCTCCTACTGTGATGTTTTTGTTCTCACATATGCGCCTGTAAAGGCTGTCACGCTCCTCATTAAATAAACAGACATACATGCCAATTAATAATTTAATTTACAGGGAGAATCTTGACATGAAACTAGGAGGTGAATTGCTAGCACCTCCTGAATTGCCTCATCTTAAAGTAAAAACAATCAGGTGTTAGTTGCACCTCCAAAGTTATGACATCAGAATGTTGGCAAATAGTTCCGTATTTTTATTGTCATAGTGAAAGCTGTCCATTACTTTTTACAGTCCTAGATAAAGGCATTGGCCTTAAAATAAAGCCATACCCTTCAATTTTTAAGGTACCTCATTTTTTATGGTTCTGCATTTTGGCAGGATTATATTTTTCATCTGTATTCAAAGCGTATTTTAGCTTTTTTATTTGGATTAATATAATTGTTTTAATATTCCAAATACATTACTGTTACTATTTTGAAAAGCACTTTTCCTCTTTAAATATTCACCTGAATATGCAAATGTGCTTCCATTTTTCTGTTCTTTTCTAGCAGCATAGAACATTTCTGACATCTGGTTTGGGAAGAGTGCCTTGAAATTCAAACAGTGCTTTAGGAAGGGACAGACATCTCTTCTTGTTGCAAACAGTTGGCTAACAGCATCCAAATTATTTCTCTGTGAGAAGCAGATACACAAGCAGTTCTAATGGAAGTATTTGGATCATTTCCTCACTTCTAATTTGGGTATAACATTGCCAAGTCTTCCTGCGTAACATTCTTGTTATCTTGCCTCTCTTCCTCATCTACTCAAGCAGAACTTTGTCAAGGCTCTCATCACTATGAGTCTCGACTTCTGTCATCCCATCTTTTACAGTCCCACAAATGACATGTACCTTGTCTATTTATTCAAAAATGCTATTCAAATTATGCATTTCCTGGGTCAGTATCCTCTAATGTCATAATTACTGCCACTTTCTCTCTGTTACCCTCTTCTTAGTAAACTGGGTACAAGATACTTTTCCAGGCACTATCTTGCCTATTTGCTCTCTCTTACTTCATACAGGAATATTGATCTTCTGCTCCTGTTCCACAAATTATATCACTTTTGATATATCAAAATTATCAAGCTAAAACTGTGGAATTTTACTTGCTGCACTTCATGCAAAACTGCTTTCCCCATGCACCCACAATGCCATCTTCCACCTTTACTTCAAATGCCTATTTGAAAGTTTCTATTAAGGAAGTTACAAGAAAATCCACAACAGATGGGAAAGTTGAATGTTTCACTAAAATCTAAAGAGAAGTGATTTCTGCAATAAACATTTCTGCTTAACACTGTTGAAAGGAGATGGCCTTCTCAAGAAATTTTAGGGAGTAGTCCTGTTAAACTTATGGACAACTGATGAAATAGTTGACTTTGTACAACTTCTCTATTGATGAAAGAGATACAAGTTTGCAATGGTACTACATTCTTTTTCTTTCCTCTCTCCTCTTTTTTTTTTTTTTTTTTTTCCTCTCCCTGGTGCAGTTCTGCAGAAAGGAAAGTTGTGAACTATCCATGATTTCAAACCTTGTAAACACACAAGAGAACTACATTCTTGATTTAAAATAATTTTTTTGACCAGCAAGATCTGCACATTTGGCTTCTCTATCTGAGGCTGTATTGATAGCAAAAACTTCTGAAAACTTCCAAACAAAAAAATCTAGAAAAGCATCTTTGAATCAGTTGATTTTTCTGTCTTGGTGTTCTCTTCATTATCTGTAATTATGGGCAAGCAGCAAGGCTTCTAGTTCAAAAAGTAAAAAATAACGGGACATTTACCTTAGGCATATTCCTGTCCCCTTTCCCCAGTTCACTTACAGCAGATTCACACCATGCAATGCTCATAACATTCCTGCCTTTCTGGATTCTCTCTCCATACTAGCATTCCCATTGTTTGCCCTATCAAAATTAGCAACTGCTGTAATTTTGCAGTGAGATTAGCTAGTGTAGGAATGAAGTACAAGGATGGATCAGTATCAACATGTAGTCATTCAGTGTATTCAAGAAAGTGCCCAAGCCACATTTGTATTTTTTCAATACAGAATAAAATGGACTCCTAGTGCATTAGCTTTTCAAAGCATGTGTAAGACAATCAAGAGAATCAAAAAAGAAAACCAAAGGCATTTTTAAAATTTCCATAGCATATAATCCTTTAATAAAGAACATGATAAAAGTTAGAAACATCCACAAGTTCCAGAGAGAATATAAATGTTATTTTAAATACCAAACTCTGCCCTCAATTACATCGAAGCAAAATCAGATTTCAGTTGTGGATAAGCACTGCATGTTGCCCATTGCAAAAGCAATTCCCTTCTGTTTGAGTGAGCTGTTCAGTTTTGTTATGAAGAAGTGAATTTAGAGGAGAGAAGCACTATTTGCTCGTTTTCTGCGTCTGATTTTACCAACAAAGTAATGTAACATGGAAGTGTGATTATTTAAACCAGCACTTCACTACTCAGAGGGCTGTTCAATGCACTGCTGTTGCCAGACTTGTCACAATGACTGACATTTTCTAATATTGAACTGGAAATAATATGGATATTTAATACTGCAGAGTTTACATCAAGTAGAAGAAAAGTGCTATTGTTTATCAGCAATCTACTTCTCATGGCATATATCTATATAGACATAATTACTGCTGTGATGAAACATGATTATCGAACAATATCTGTACAATATTTGCAATGTTTAATATCAGGTGATTTAAAAAACTTGTGAAGGCCTATTCTTAAACATTTTCTATGCTTTCCACTTGAATTTTGACTAAAATTTACCTTTTAGAACTGTTATGCCACTCATGAATTTTTTACAATATCCATCTGTGCATTGCAATCTCTATTCTCCATGGCTCCATATTGTTTTGGCTAACTAGCAGGCCCATATGTTGCCTTAATGTATTTCTGCACAATGTTTGTGCTTTTGGAAAAGGGAAAAAAAAAACCACAGGGAAAAACCACAGGCCTAAATAAGCTATAAGGAGCATCCACATACAGTTAGACTGTTTTTACTGAGTCTGGAGACATTATGATTCTGCTGCGACAAGCAGCATTTGTCTTCATTTTGTCTGACTGTCCTCATGTGTTATTATTAGTGGCTGTCAGGCAGCAGCAGAAAAAAAATAGCATCACTTGACTAAGAAGTTGAATGCATAAATGCAATAACTACACATTGGTAGCTGGGGAAAGGATGTCTGTTAAGATGGTCTTAATGCAAAACCCCTCCTATAATTACATTTAAAATGGAAAAAAACACATATCTGGCAAAACATAAGCATCCCTCCTCCCTTCTGCTTGTATAGCTAAATTAGAAACTAATTATAAATACAACTTAGCAGCATCTGAAGAAGTTGCCTTGAGAATGTCCTCTCAGAATGTCAGTTTAGTTTAATAGCAAGAAAACAAATATGTTGAAACATTAACATCCAGTCATGTTTTTCTGATAACGTTGACAAATATAGAATCATAGAATCATAGAATGGTTTGGGNTGCCTCCCCATCTCTCCCGTAGGCCCCCTTCAGGTACTGGAAGGCTGCTATTAAGTCTCCTTGGAGCCTTCTCTTCTCCAGGCTGAACAACCCCAACTCTTTCAGCACAGAATTTCACACTGAATGTATTTAGTACTTTTAAAGTCCAATGCAAAAAACACAGTCTCTGTTTCTGAGGTGCTCCAAATGAAGTTTATAATAAATTTTTCAGCTGTAACATACAGTAACTAATAACAATAAACAGAATGCTTTTTATACAGCATAAAATAGTACATCCTGGAATTTACACTGTAAGAAGGAGAAAACATATGCTCTCAACCTGAGACAAGTACAGACTGTTTAAAAGCAGATATAAGTGTATGGTATTCCTAGTTCTAAAGTGATTAGTTATTTCTCTAATAGTACATATATTTTAACAATACACACAGAGAAAGATTTTCAGACTGTCTTTTTTTAAAAGACAATCATGTCAAAGGTCACCTGTGGAATCCCATAGCAAACTGATTTCCCATGAAACTTACTTCATAATTACATTATTTAATAATAACTTATTTAACTAAACTTACTTAAGGATTAATCATCAAATGAGCACCTTTACAAAGAACATTTTGCCTTCAGCAAAAAAAAAAGAGCACCACTACAATCCCCAAAAAACAAATCAATTGTTGAATGTGGGTCCTGTTTCATTCAAGGGCATAATTTCCATTTACTTCAATTGAACTATTTCTATTGCAAGAAAGCAAGTAAACAAGCTATACTGTGAATCAAAATGAAATAATGTGCAGCACATAGGACTGACAACAGTTTCGCATGAGCAGAATTCAATGACACAAAGCTATCAGGAATTTTGCCAGTAACTGAAAGATCTGGTGGCAGGTTACCATTCATACTAGTTAGGAAAAGATGCTCAGCACTCACTGCTGCTCCTGTTTGTCTGTTGATATTCTAGGTCCATGGATAACTACCAAGTTACTATTTCCAAAATTAACCTTCACTTTTAGCTGTTTTCATTTAGAAGCCTTCAATAATTTCTCTCCTTTAAAATTTCACACTCCAACAGATTGAGAGGTGTGAGTTGAAAGGGGAGCTCTAGCTTACATTTTGCCATCAGTGGTTCAATCACTGGATTTTCTAATCTTCGTCAAATTTTACACAAAAGTTCAAAGTGATAGCAACTCATTGCTCTTTACTTTCGCATGTCACAAAAGCTGTTCACCTCCACAAAGTACGTATACTAAATGGAAATACACCGGAAAACTGATGCAGCCAGAGACTCAATGACTTGCTCAAGAAACACAAGAAGTCTGACACAAAGCCAAAAAGAACAATCCAAATTCCTGAATCCTGATCCAGTTTTCTATGCACAAATTGGTGGGACATCACACATGCTGAACAGTTAGGCATAAGCTTAACTTTATCAATCAGGAACTGTGAGCACATTGTCACAGCTGTTTCTCCTATCAGCACTGCAAATCCCAAAGCTGGGGCAGTAGAAAAGGGAAAGGAGGCAAGACTGGGTTGGGCTGGGTAGCACTTTCACAGAATCATAGAATGTTAGGGATTGGAAGGGACCTCAAAAGATCATCTAGTCCAATCCCCTGCTGGAGCAGCAACACCTAGATCAGATCACACAGGAACGCATCCAGGCGGGCTTTGAATGTCTCCAGAGAAGGAGACTCCACACCCTCTCTGGGCAGCCTGTTCCAGTGCTCTGTCACCCTCACTGTAAAGAAGTCTTTTCTCATATTCAAGTGGAACCTCCTATGTTCCAGCTTGAACCCA
>VZTO01015361.1:0-12729 GCA_013400615.1 Syrrhaptes paradoxus
ATTCGTGAGAATAAGGTCTAGAATTAACTGAAGGAAAAGAGAAAGAGCAAATTGCTTCTGATCTTATTCAGGAAACAGAGTTCCCAGAGGGCCAAGCTGTGCATAACAGTTTTAATGGCTCCAATGGACCCCTCTATATGTGTACAATTACCATAGTACTAGGTAATTCACTCTGGATTTTCCCCAGTCAGTATCACTGCATCCTTTGTCTCATACAGACAACATGGATTACAAAGTAGCTGTTAATAACTTTATAAGCAAATATCTTTTTCATCCCCCCGAGAATGAAGCCTTGTAACAGCACCCACAGTGAGATAGGTTCAATGGTTTCTTACACCTCTGGTGTTCAGTATATGACCCAATGTCTTGTCATCTTCACTGCACACCACTGCATTCCACCCACCAGCAGATGTCCTGCCCTGCCAGGTCCTCCCTCTGTAGCACCCAGCACTCCAGCACCTCACAGTTTCACAGGCACTGAAGAATCCCATGGAGAAGCCCTCTGAGCTAAAACATCATCGCTTTAATTTACAAACAGAAAAAAGTACTCAAGACTAACTGAAAGTAAAAAGGAGTAACTTTCAGTGCCCCGCACACATTACCTGGGAGCAGCGCTTTTGGAATACTTACAATTAAATAACAATTCCCATGTTTGAAACACATCCAGTACTGCAGAAACATCAGAAACATGCACCTGTGAGCACTCCGCACTTTTCCAAACCAGGAATTTCACATGGGACAGTCAAGAACATATAACCATCTATGAAGAGTTGCCCAGTGCTACACAGAAGTGGTGGAAGAACAGCAGCTACAGACACCAACCCCTAAGGGTAGATGGTTTTATATTCCCACTATCCAGGCCAGCTCTCCAATCAGAGTAAACAGTCGAGCACTTGGACATCCCAGAGACAGCTATGAAAGACACAATATGATACATTCTGATTTTTAAAAACAAAGAATAAAACCTAAAATTCCAAGTTGAAAATATTTAGTCCATATTTTTCTTTTGGAGAAAAAGGCTAGCAATAAATTTAATTTACCTAGCAGGCCATGAGTTGCTCTCATGGTAAAAGCAAACTACTGGACTTTGCTGAATGCAAGGAATTTTCTTGTATTTTTTGAGCAGACATAAATGTAGCTTCTACTGCCAGGGATGTGAAGTTTAAGTTACAAATCTACTATGTGTTTTCATTTTTGGCTATATGAAGGAAAAAAGGGAAAAATAATTTACTTACAAACTTTACACACACTTGATTTTTAAAATAATCTGAATTATGGATCAATCTATGCTAACACTGGCAGGAAGACTTAAAAGGCAAAGGCAAGTTTTATAGACATGCAGACAGAAAGCCAAATTTATCAGTGTCCTTGTTCATGCATTCACTGACAACTTTAAAACTGAACAAAAATCACTGTGCATCAATTTTGTGCAGGATGGGAACACTGAATTTTTTTGTTTGTTTGTTTATACTGTGGATTTGGGACAACTGAGGGCTGATAAATAGAAATTTATAACTTTNGAAAAAAGTACTCAAGACTAACTGAAAGTAAAAAGGAGTAACTTTCAGTGCCCCGCACACATTACCTGGGAGCAGCGCTTTTGGAATACTTACAATTAAATAACAATTCCCATGTTTGAAACACATCCAGTACTGCAGAAACATCAGAAACATGCACCTGTGAGCACTCCGCACTTTTCCAAACCAGGAATTTCACATGGGACAGTCAAGAACATATAACCATCTATGAAGAGTTGCCCAGTGCTACACAGAAGTGGTGGAAGAACAGCAGCTACAGACACCAACCCCTAAGGGTAGATGGTTTTATATTCCCACTATCCAGGCCAGCTCTCCAATCAGAGTAAACAGTCGAGCACTTGGACATCCCAGAGACAGCTATGAAAGACACAATATGATACATTCTGATTTTTAAAAACAAAGAATAAAACCTAAAATTCCAAGTTGAAAATATTTAGTCCATATTTTTCTTTTGGAGAAAAAGGCTAGCAATAAATTTAATTTACCTAGCAGGCCATGAGTTGCTCTCATGGTAAAAGCAAACTACTGGACTTTGCTGAATGCAAGGAATTTTCTTGTATTTTTTGAGCAGACATAAATGTAGCTTCTACTGCCAGGGATGTGAAGTTTAAGTTACAAATCTACTATGTGTTTTCATTTTTGGCTATATGAAGGAAAAAAGGGAAAAATAATTTACTTACAAACTTTACACACACTTGATTTTTAAAATAATCTGAATTATGGATCAATCTATGCTAACACTGGCAGGAAGACTTAAAAGGCAAAGGCAAGTTTTATAGACATGCAGACAGAAAGCCAAATTTATCAGTGTCCTTGTTCATGCATTCACTGACAACTTTAAAACTGAACAAAAATCACTGTGCATCAATTTTGTGCAGGATGGGAACACTGAATTTTTTTGTTTGTTTGTTTATACTGTGGATTTGGGACAACTGAGGGCTGATAAATAGAAATTTATAACTTTGGAAATTGTGGGTTTAAAGGCAGAGAAAATTTAAATCAATATTCCTGCTCTTTAATTCTGTGGTGTCGTAGCAAACACAGCATCCTCAAATACTATAGAGGCCAAGTCCAGAAAACGTAACCTGTGTGTTGACATGCCTTGCACAGTGGTCACAACCAAGAACATCCATAAACTTTCCAAATAGATTCAAATATTTCATTTCAGCACCCTGAAAGTCTTCCTTTTCAATTAATCAGTCAGACGAAGTCAAACTGAAGACAGACAATTAAAGAAAAGTGCTCACCTGAGGGCCTTTAATCATTGTTGGTGAGGAATTAATATAAAATTCTTCATTTTATTATCCTTTATTTCTTACAGCCAGCTATTAATGAGACAAACCATAACAAACACCTAACATCTTTTTAAACAGATAATGGTTTTCATTATGAAAAGAAGAACAAATCTCCATCGCTAATTCATACAAGAGTATTTCAGAGTATTGTAGCAGTTTGGGGTCATAATGACATTGATATCTTGATATTCTTAAGTGGTTTTCTGAGAAATTTGGTAGATTTAAGAATGAGTCAAGTACCAACCCTTACTGTGGCACATCTGCTTCCTCTGTTTTTGTCATTAGGGGGCTCAACAGTGGAAAATTCAGCCTCCTAACAGGGTATACTTCAACATCAGACCCAACAATAATGCCTGGAACCAACGCAAAGGCACCACAAGGTGCACACACAAATCCTTGGAAAGTATTCTCAGCGTTCTTGGTTCAATATTTATTGACAGAGGGAGGAAAAAAAAACACCATCCGCACTGATGGTCCGTACCTGACCTGGCGAACCACAATACAGCTAACTGCACTTAAAACAAACATCTGAATTCAGACAGAAAATAAATCTAGGCTTTTATCCATTCTGGGTGGGAAGAAGGCATACCAAGCGTATTCTTTGCTAAAACCCTCTGCAAACAGTGCTAGGCAGCAATGGTTTCTCACTTAAGCAAACAAAGACTCTTTCCAATAAAGAGACACATCTTTGTTTCCTCGGACAGAAGCTGCACTTACCATAGCACATCTCAGTTTAACCTACAAGCCTCAGTATAACGGTTGTTGACAACACAAGCAGGGAAGAGATACAAATCACTTCAAGCATGGTGAAGACTTAGCATCTTGAGAAGCAGCAAGGGGATGCTGTGATAATGCTAATACTTTTTAAAATTTGAAGTTGTTTATGAATATATTGTTGGCTTTAAAACATAAACTAACAGACTAAGAATTTCTCTACTCCGATCTATGCCCCAAACCCGCAACATGATTTTTAACTAGATCAAAACCAGAGATAGTTTCAAAGGAGAAACTACCTCTACAATAAAATCCTGAGGTAGAAAATATTTACTGAAAGCAGCTGAGATATACATACAATGAAAGACATGGGAAATGTGTGACCTATGGTGAAGCCACTGCATAGGAAAGATCACCTACATACAGACGGGAAATTAAACCTGAGAAAGGTACGAACTATTCTGCAGTCCTATCTCACAGAGCGACTTCAAGCATTTATACTGTTGTAGGTTATGGATGCATTTTAAATTTATCTTTTGGTAATTAGACATCACTAGAGGACAAATTGGAAAAAAGTCATACAAAAAGAAAGCATTGGTTTTTATTGTGAGGGTAAACAGCCACAGGAATATATTGCCAAAGAAATTTACTAATTCATAACAGAATATTAGCTGCTTAGGGGTTTTGGCTGTTTTGCTTTCCGAGAGACACAACTTAGTTTAACTGTACATTAGCCGACTTGTTGTTGTCACCGAATATTCAACCTTAGACGCCTAAGACAATCTCTCACGGAAGAGAGGAATTACTGGGCAAAACTTTGGCTTGTGTTAACATGGGAAGTGAAACCAAAGAGCAGCGGTGGGCTCTCTGAGCCTCAGCAACCACCGCTAAATCTGTGATGTGCCTCACTTCAAAGACAGGCGCCATGGCACTTTCTGAAAGAGTGAAAAATAAGATGGGAAATGCTCACATCAGGAGACAACATGTGCAGTTCAGGGAGTGCAGAAATGGCAAACTGTGTCTACTGTCACTGTTTTTAGATTGTTCTTCCAAATTCAAGATTTGACTTCAAAAAAACGGTAGGTACAGCTGCCAGTTAAAAATCGGTGAGATCCTTAACTACCAGGCAGTTCTGAGAACATCTTAATCAGAGCAGATACCACAGCAAAAGCCTTCCCAGTGCAAAACTGTTTCCAAAGGTACAAAAAGCAAATCTCACAGGCTTTTGGTTGAGCAATCTGGAGATACTTATCTCAGTTCAGAGTAGTGTGTCAAAATCTTCCCGAGCTATTATATTGTGCTAGTATACAGTAAAACTGAACTGCACTGAATAATAGAAGCCTGATCAAAACAGAAAAAAAAAGATCATTAAAGACCATAATTTTGTAGAGTAGCAACTGACCTCCATTCATTCATGCAACAATCTTCCCCTTGGTTCAATATGGATAATACAATCAATATTTTGTGGCTTCTACGAGTTGGGGTGGGGGGAATGCACCTCTGAACCCATCAAGCTGGTGGTTTCTCTGTTTCTTACAAAAGGGGCACTGCAATGGAATACAGGGAGGTGTTTCCACATGACAAACTCGTGGGCAAGGACATTACCAGTAGGCACCAAAGAGCAAAAAAGGAACTAATGAGAATTTCTAGGGAAACAGATAGCGAGTGCATTTGTTACAACCCACATTTCTATAGGTTCATCCTACCATGTGAACTGCATTACTTACTGTACAAAGAAGCTATGAGGATGTGAAATGAGAAATGGTATTTTTTCTTTATTATTAAAAGCTGCTACCTCGAAGTCACCCCTGCTCAATACTCACCTTGTCCCTGATCAAATGACACTGCTCATTATTTTCCAAAGAAGCAGCAGCAATTTAAGTTTGAATTCATGCCTATCCTCTTGAAAACTTGCCAAACCTTTGAATACTGCAGACACCATTTGGGAATGAAGTATTTATTTCTTATCAATAGTTATTGTTTAAATGGAGCAGTAACGTAAATGCATCATTCTCCCTATTAGCCTAAGGATGTGAGAAGTACATCCAGTGGGGATGAGGGGAATACTCATGATCCCTCAGGGGCACGTGCATCCCATTTAACACAAATACACGGCCCAGTAGGGAAAAAAAAAAAAAAAGAAAAAAGACTATCACTCTCAAGGCCAAAGTTGAAGACTTTTCTGCTCACTTACTTATATCTTAAAAAATTAAAAATAATGTATGTTTTTCCTTGCCCCCAATTTCAATGAAATAGTATGTTACTTTCAGTATATATTACTTTTGAAAATGGAAGGTAGGTGCTCTGAATAATTTTCATCTTAAATCTTATATAAGGAAAAGGATCTATTACCAAACTTTCTCAAAGTCACAACTAAAAGGAAACCTAAAAGCTTACATTTTTTCCTCCTGAAATTAACATTTTTTTAGCCAACCTTGCATTTTTCAATTTTGTCCCCCAGGGATCTCCAAGCATTAAGTGCCATCACTGAACGGCAGGAAATAGTGACCTCTCTTTTGGAACACCAGAAGCCCAGAGATGCTCACCGCTCCGTTACAGCACAGTGCATCCTCCTACTTACAGACACCGTCATTTGTCGTGCACAGCTACCAACAAAAGCAGCTGTTGTTTTCTCTCTTCCTTAAATCTTTACAGGGAGTGTTACAAACCATGTCTGCTGCCTGGTTGGAAAGTGAGTAGTAGCAGGTGCAATTCTGGTTTCTTTGCTGCCTGAGGAAATTCCCTTCATCTCATTGTCTTTCTAACTACAGATTGGGAGCTTCAGGAAGAGTCTGCATTTGAATATTTGACTGGGAGGCAGCTAGCTTATTATCATAATTAATTTTAAGCATATGGAGCGGCAACAACTATCAATTTTTAGTTTAATGAAATTCATTTTACTTATTGTCAAATTCAAGACAGCAGCCCACTATTAATGTTAATCAACTCAGCAGCCTTTCATAGGTAAAAAAAAAAATCCACTTTACAGTTCAACTTATTCTTTACAATAAAAATCAAATTAAAAATATCCATACTGCTTTTTTTAAAAAAACAATTTTCAACTACTGGAATAAAAAAAATGTATATTTTCCATCTCTCAGATTTACTGTTTGAACATTGGCACTTACTTGTTAATACTTTACAGCACTCAAAGATAAATGCCTGTAATTGCTAGCATCGTCACTGCAAAACAAATGTAGACAGGATGCATAAGAGATTTTACTGCCCTACCAATAAAATGTTTAGACTGTTAGACTGTTTGTCCTCCACCGTGATTAAAGGGTGAGCACTTAGCTGCGGTGTACCACAGACCGCCTGTCTCCTCACAGCACTGCACGATCCACCGCCTGTTCCCTATTTGCTCTGCTCATGTATACATGCATGGAGACGAGGGCTTGAATCACTTCTCATGCTGCCAGTCCTCACAATACAGGTATGCCAAGGGATGGATCGCTTCTCCCACACTGGAAAATCGGCAGCCAGCGCAACCACAGAAGGTCACACCTTGTATGTCCATCAGGCTGGCATTGCCCATGACTTTTTTAATACTGAACCTTTTGTATAAGCCTACAAAACAAAAACTATTTCTTTGCAAATACATGCAGTAATATTTTCAGCTACGATTTACTGCTGTTTCCAGTACCAGAACTAGGGATCATCAATTAAAAGTTGCACACAGCATCTTCAGAACCAGAAGGCGACACTTCCCCATGCCCCATCCACTTCAGCTGCAGAACTCAATTTGCTACCAAACTTGGCGTCATCAGGCCTGAGTCTAATCCCCCCAAGACACAAATCACTACAGCAGAGACAGCAAAAGTATATTCTTGTACTCTTCCCTTGCTGTTATCGACCACTACTGGAAATAAAATACTGAGCTAAATGTACCCCTTGGTCTTCAGTTATTCCTTTGGTTATTTTTATATTCTTATGTAATCTATAGTAAATAAATAAATACAACACATAAAAGCATTGCAATTAAGGATAAAAGCAGTCTAGCTTACTTGACTGGGAGCACTGATGCAGAACACAGTAGAAGATTTTTAAAACACATTGTTAGCAAGAGCTGAAGCCTTAGAATAGCCTTTCTTTTGAGACAGCAAGCACTGCTTTAGCCCAGAATTAGTATTTCCTGAGTAAGGTAAACCTCTGACATTAAATCAGAAATTTAAAGTGTAGTATCACATAATTTCTTTTAACTATTCCTTTTAAGGCATTATTTGCATATTTTGAGACTACAGAGTAGGGGGGGGAAAAAAGCATATATCCACAAATGTAATATAGGGCCTCACAAAAAAAAATTCTATAAACCAGTAAGAGCAACTGGATGCAGTTTTCATTACTAATTTTACAGTGGCTTTCCATCACCTAAAGTGAACTAAATACTTGGACAATCTTATGTAAGCCATTTTAACTGTGAGTCATCTGTAAGTATGCTCTTGCATACTAAATAAGCTGAAAACAGTTGGTACTTCATGCTGAGTGACATCCCTGTTTTGCTTAAATCTTCAGATTCCATCTTTGCGTGGTATTTCTGCTCATTTTAGAAACAGTGTATTACAGGTTGAGTATTTTTGCTTCTGTTTACCTTTTTTATTCACTGGTACAGATCAGCATTCAAATTTCAGGTGAGTCATTAAATCCAGGGAAAATGCCAATCCTGTTTCTCACTGGGACTTAACCACAACCATGAAATAATCTTTCATTCTCCTTCCAACCTAGTAATACCTGACAAGGCATCTGTGTGCTAACTTGACTAGGAAAAGACAGAAGATATAGCTAGAAAAGCGTTCTTCACTGCACTGAACAAAAAGAAAAAAAAAAGAAAATCTTGACCTATGCAAAGCTAGCTTCCACAAAGAAAAAAAATTCTGTTGTGTTAAACCATCAAATGTTTTTCTTACTCAAGTTTCCACCTACAAATTCACTGCTTTACCAGAACACAAACCAAAAAGGTCTTACTAAGGTAAGGTCTTCTTAATTCTTTGCTTTTTCATTATTTTCACCTGTACAAACAAATTACTAT
Organism: Syrrhaptes paradoxus; assembly: GCA_013400615.1. Classification (NCBI taxonomy): domain Eukaryota; kingdom Metazoa; phylum Chordata; class Aves; order Pterocliformes; family Pteroclidae; genus Syrrhaptes; species Syrrhaptes paradoxus. The sequence goes on from VZTO01015361.1 coordinate 8,574, forward strand.
ATGTAACAAGAACAATTTAAAAAAAAAATATTCTAAGAATGAATTACCCTGACTCAAAATATTTAATCCAAAATCTCCTACAATAATGATAATATACTGAAGTTCAGGAAGGGAATCCAATAGATGACTAAAATTTAGGATTTTAAAGTGCAAATTAAGAGTTCAAATTACGCTAGCATTAAGGACTCTTCTTTCTCATTGCATACATCTTCATGACTAAGGACAGTTGTGCTCTGTCACAGCAAATTGCGGTATGCTTTGACTCCTCATCCAGAAGGTACTTTGTATTTAGGTAATACAGCTGCAAATAAATAACATTTTTTAAAGCCCACTTTTAAGCACAAATAAAGCCCCATTGACCACCTGTATTAGTATGTATGCAGCACAGAATGACAAAACAAATCAATCTACACAAAACAAAACACGTATTTCAGGTGCACAGTTTCAGGTGCACAAATAACCCAATAAGAGTTTAAAATTACCTCCAAAGTCAATTTGCATCTCCTTGGAAACATTCTCAGATAATTCCCATATTTACTCAATTCCACTTCCAACTTCCTTTTAGGCACTTCAGGAAATTCTAACTTAGGCCAACCACTACTTTAATCAGAGCAGACCAAAAATTATTAAAAAAAAAAAAATAACCCAAAAAAACAAACCACAAAGCACCAACCCCACACACCTCATTAGCCTGGCTTCCTTCTTCTAACTGACATGGAGAACCATTTGGAATCAAAATAAACAATGCAGGGCACACACATCCATACAGATGCCAAGCTTCCCTTCAGGTTTTGCAGTACATGGCTGGAGCAGACTTACAGATCATCCATTAATAGTGGAAACTATGGACAGCTCCATGGACAAATCAGTTGCTGTTTCTGCTCACTTTTAATGAAATATTCTACTCAAATATTATTTTATGTGAGGATATGTAAGCTCCACACAGTAAAAGAGGACTCAACACTTTCAAGTCTGCAGGATGCATGTTTTACAGTTATCACTTGGCTATACCATTATGCAGAATAATTTTTCCCCCCCTGCCATTTTCTCCTTTAAGAATGGCTTCTCAGAAAGAACTTCCCAATTTTTTTATTCTGATATGCCATGAACACAGGAACCACAACATACACTACTTTAAACTAAATATTACCAGTACAGACCAAGTCGTACTTCAGATCAACCAGGCAATGACAATTTAGAACTTCCAATTCAATAACTGCAATGTTGGTTTTTTTTCCCAACTATGTTATTATTAGCAGTGTTGCACATTTTGTACAGAGACTTTTTCTGATATTTCTGGTAACAACCATCAAATAAACTGCAAATAAAGTCACCTTTTTTTGTCCAGTCTTCTGTCCATTAGGCCTTGAACCTATGCACTATCTTCCAGTATCCTCCCACATAACGTCCATATTATATCTCCTCATCCTCAATGGCATAGCTCTATATCCTAAGTCATCATGACTCCAGAGGAGCCCAGAACAGACCCCAGAACATCCTCTGTGTCCCTGGGCACACTACTTCATTTCCCTGTCCCTTCGTCTCCTCTCGGTGTTTCTCCGCCTTGCCTGGCAGGAGCTGTGACTCACTGCACTTTTGTACAGAAGCATAGTGGTGCCCTCGCCTCAGCTGAGCCCTCCAGGCACTATGTAATACAATCAATAATAATAATTAATTTTGTTCCTTGTTTCCTCTTGTCAGAGGAAAGATCACAGCTGTTGGATACAACTGAATACACATTATAGCTCCTCGGGTTTGGCTCACTAGCAAAGATATTCATTCTTCCTCCAGCCTACCTACAAGGTCTTACGCAGTTCTTCAAGAAACATATAGTAATTGGTTCTTTTTCTTCAAATTCTATCCCAAAATTCATTTCCTTCAGGTCTACTTTGATTACTAATCTAAGGTACCCTATGCTATTTCAAACCCAGGTATTTCAGAACTACAATCTAAATGTTACATGGAAAATTGTATTTTCCATATGTATATATTATCTCTTATCAAACTAAAGGGTGACAAGAAGTACTGGTCTGTACACACAGCAGATCCTTCACTACAGATTGAGACCTCTGACAATGGTTTAATTTCAATAGATTCCTATTGATACTAAACACAGGAAAATGTTCAGAAAAAACATTCATGCACCTTCATCCATACTCGTACACACACCCCCACACAAGCAGTCAAGAGTCCAACAAAGCCAGAGCTCTTTTGGCAAGACAGACCTCAAATCAAAATTAGTGTTTTCTGCCAGCACCAGTCATCAACAGTTCAACACTGCAGCACCTGTTGCTAGATGGAAAATACAAGTCTTTAGCGTGTAACCGTCCCTAACATGACTTTTTTAAAAGCTGCTGTTACAGATGCCTCTCACAGACCTCAGATGTGAAGGTGATGAAATCACAGGCAACTTGTGCCATGTTGAGTACAGACACTATACTTCAAGCAAAACTGAGTCAAATTTGGGTTGAACCACCAGCAGGTTATCTACACTAGCACGTCACGTCACTGCCACTTGGTTGCTGTCATCAAGGCAGCACCACATAAGAAACATTAAAACATCTTATCAAGATGTTAAAGTCTTAGTACTGTGTCTAGCACTGAAACAGTGCCAAATGCAGCCAGATTTGTTAAAACTTGCTTGACAGTTTAGGGACCTTGTTCTTAATCAGGAAACACTGATGAAAGAATCAAGTGGGACATGCAATACAATCTAAAGGATCTTTCATATAGTATTTTTCCCCTTGCATTGAACTCTTCTCTGAAGTGATTCATACAGCAGTTAGGTACTGTTCTTAAAGAATTATTTTCTTTAAATTTAACAGAGGATAATACAGCTTTACATTCTCTATGAAGAATGAGCACAACCAGACTAGAAGAGACAAAAAAAAATGACAAAAAAAGCCCACAAAGAAACGTTAATGAAAAAGTATCCCTTAACATTTGAATTCCCAAAGAGGTTTGAAGGTAGCTTCCTCTTGAGAAAGAATTTTTTTTATTTCAGTCTTATATTGTTTCTGGAAAATATAAAAAGCATGTGTCAAAAGGTCTTGTAATTCACCACCCAATGTCCAAAGCTGGAATAAGGGTGACTTTGACTGAATTTGAATTCAGATCCTGCAAGAGTATCCTAATCACTGACCATTTTAAACCTGAATGTGAACAACTTTTCTTTATCATGTTCTTCTAAGAGGGTACTTTTATTTATTATGGAAAAATCCTGCAGTCATGGTATATAGTTCAGTTCATGCTGTCGTAAACAATCCACACTTTGTTGCCTCAACCAATACAGGCTCTAAAACTATTGACAAGCCCTGAGGTGAGAGAGGCTGAAATCAAGAAAACACTTTTTTTTTTCTCTCCTCTCTAGGGGGACAAACACTGAAATGAATTACCCCAATATGCTGGGGACTCTGCATCTGTGGAGATGTTCAAAAGCTAGATAGACTAGATGATCTTGAGAGGTCCCTTCCAACCTCAGTGATTCTGTGAGGAATACAAAAAAAGTGCCAAATGTTGCATTAATAATAATTTTAAATATTCAGCCTGCACTAAACACCAAGAGAAACCCAGTTCAATTAAAACACCTGCTCAGTGCCCAGGAGCAGTCAAAATCAGCAGGAAAACAATGATGGTTATAATTTGGACTTCACATTTTTGATCAGTCAGTCTCCAGGTAATTCACAGCAACTTCATCTTCAAATTATAGATGGAAATCTGGGTGTGAATACACACACTGATTCACATCTTAGCAAATCCAGTTTTAGCAGCAGAAGATACAGTGATTATGTGTTTTCAGCTTAGCTGAGGTTTTTTATAGCTAAAGAGGGATGTGAGGGTTGTTTTATTTTCAGACAACAGTGTACTTAAGCTTCCTCTTCCGAAGATGGACTTCCAGAAATCAGGAGCCACATCTCCTTAGCCAATGTACTGTCAACTAGACAACACTCACAGAATCACAGAATGTTAGGGATTGGAAGGCACCTCGAAAGATCATCTAGTCCAATCCCCCTGCCGGAGCAGGAACACCTAGATCAGATCACACAGGAACACATCCAGGCGGGCTTTGAATGTCTCCAGAGAAGGAGACTCCACAACCTCTCTGGGCAGCCTGTTCCAGTGCTCTGTCACCCTCACTGTAAAGAAGTTTTTTCTC
>VZTO01015363.1:0-18689 GCA_013400615.1 Syrrhaptes paradoxus
ATCCCGATCTGCAGCAGATCTGTTAACACTTTTTCAAAGATTGATTTACTTTCAACTGTACAATCCAACTTCGTGGGATTTGATCTAAATATTTTTCTGTTTTTATAGAGATATATAATACTGGCAATGTTTTGTAATGACAACGGGAAAATAGTTACTTGGAAATGTTTTTTTAAAAAAATAAAAAATTCCTGCCCTTCTAATTCTGTTCCTGTATGTCAGATAAGTCTATGAAATGTGATGGTTCAGTGTTCTGCAGTGTTGAGATGAGCAATATCATGGAGTTGGGTGAGCTGTGCTCTGACATTTATTGCATAAGTGTCAGGATAGCATTCTTTGTTTGCTGGACCATATGCTGATTTATTTGTTTTTGTGTTGTTGGATTTAAAGTTGAGTAAAGGAGAAAGATTCTCTTGCCCATGTTCTGCCCCCGCCCCACAAGGTTCTCTAGTATATCAATTCAGCATTTGCACATTTATCTTTCTTACTTGGCATAATGTTCTTAAACCCATTACGTGTTCTCTTTCTCTTTTCCAACTCGTGTGGCTGCACAATAGGATCAGTAGTTCAGGTGTTCTAGTGATTTCTGATTATGTTTTTCTAGGATTTTACCAGAATCCTTCTAGCAGGAAGAAAAAAAAATAAGAAAAATAGTACATGTAGCTTTTTAAAATGTTTTGAAGGATCACTTTAAAGCATATGCAACTTTGATAATCCTCGCTTTAATCTTTTACATTTTGATTGATATGTGTCATGTTCCAAAGCTGCTATAATTCTGGGTGACGTGTTATCCGCCCTGGCTGTCCTGAGAGCCTCGGCATATGCTTCTTGAGCAGAATGCACCACAAGTTCTGACAGGTTTCTCAGTCTCGTTAACATGAGCAGATGTTGTGTAACATTGTCACACTGTATTTTCTAACACTATCTGAGGAGAAGAGATAGCTGGCCAGGTTTCTTGTTGCTATTGTAAAAGCACATTTAAGGTCACTACTGACTCAACAGCAAGCCTTGGTCCTGTGTCTTGTCCTTGATTGCTAACACACACAGTTAATAGGGTTTCTGAAGATATATTTTCTCTCTCTCATTAGGAAAGGAAAAGGCAGCTGATACTACTTTTTATAGTTTATTCATTGGGAGATCTTTACAGTTTCTAGTTTCCAATGAATTTTTTAATAAAGATAACAACAAATCACAAAACAGTTTAAAGCTAATTGTCTTACAAGGTTCAAATACCAGGACTTGAGAGTGTTCCCTCTCTGGATCTCTGGTTTTATTTTAATGCATGCCTAGTTTTGTCATGATGCCATCTTGGGGTAAGACCTGACTGCCCACCAGCTTCCCCCTCCGTGGTCTACATCCTGCTGAGGGTTTGAAGGAAACCTGGGTGCAACAGGAGCCAGGAGATACTTTCGTTACCTCCTGCTGAAAAGAATCTAGTCTTTGGTGTGAAAGGAGAGAAAGACTACAGTGGCTGAGGTCTTAGGAATGTTTTTTTTCATTCTTCTTCACAAACAAAGCAACAACAAAACAAAAAAACCCCTCTCTGACAAAAGTCAGAAGTTTTCTGACTTGGTTCTGGGGGTTGTTTAAATCAGCAGGAGAATTTGACAGCTGCATGTTTTTGTAAAAAGCAGTTTTCAACAGAATTATGTGTGATTTTGTGTTGCTCTGAACACAGTATGGATTGATAAAGATAGAAACTTCAAGCTGTTAGTAGAGAAACATTCAGACAGTGCTCAGTGTAAAATATATTTCTGGGCTTATCTGTGTTAAGTTAATAAGGAAGCAACCAGACCTGAGCCCATGACTATTTCTGCTGTGTCTGTTTCCATGGTGTTCTTTGCTGCTTTTTTCCCCCCTCTTTTGTCTTCAGACATACATGCACACATCCTCAACATGTGGAGGGGAGGAAAAGAGACAGTAATGGCAGTCCCTCTTTCACCTCTGCAGGTCTTGCATACCCTTTTATTTTGGATGATAAGGAGTGCCTGCATTTGCTCGCAGGATAACCCCTGTGGTGTCAGGGAGGTAGAAGGAAGCCTGACAGACATGTGGTGACAGGTATGTTAAGTATTAACCACACTCCATGTGGCAATTAGGGAACAAGAGACATAAAGAATGGCAAATTCAGTATAAAGGTATATGAAATGAAAATTTTAGTCAAAAAATTGTTCTCGCCTCTCTGCTCCAACACCTCTCACATACATCTCTAGTATCTCTGTCATGTTATTCTCATCCAAATATTAAATTACGGATAATGAGTTAAATAACCTTCACAAGCATAGAGAAGATTTCTGTAACAGAGCTAGGTTTGAACAACAAGCTGAAAGTCTAACTTGGATCTTCACAATTTCACAGATGTAAATTCCTTCTAAATTTACATGGTTCTTTTGAATTTTGGAGTTAACATCATCAGTTAAGGCCACTTCCCATGCCTACTTGATTCTCAAGAATCTACAGAAAAAAATCTTGTTGCTCCCTCTCTAAAATGTTGCAACAACCTTGAAAAGGGTGGGGTATTACCGAGCTGTATCCATATACAACAGAAAATAATAACAGAAAAAAGTAAATATTGCACTGTGAACTACAGAGAAAACTTGAATTCAATATCTCCTTCAGTGCATGTAGCAGACAGCAAAATATTCTTATTCATACATGCGAAGACGAGTATTGGTCTGTTTATTTTCTGGGATTTTTTTGTTGTTATTTGCTAAAACAGTGAGATATTCAACATATAAACAGAAGGTCTTCCTAGCAACTGAGTTACTGGTAAAATAAAACAGATTCAAGAAACAAAATCTGCATCACTTTTAGTGCTCTTGCTGGACAAAATCTTATTTCATTGGAAACCTGAATTTTTACAGACAAATGTTCCATGTGTTTTGACAAGATTTCTGTAAGAGAAAACAAAATCTGCATCACTTTTAGTGCTCTTGCTGGACAAAATCTTATTTCATTGGAAACCTGAATTTTTACAGACAAATGTTCCATGTGTTTTGACAAGATTTCTGTAAGAGAAGTGGGTTGTTTTTTGGGTGTTGGTTTTGGGGTGGTTTTTTTTGATCCAAGGCAAGATGTGTTTCCCTCCCTGATAAGCATTTCTAGAAGCAGTATATGTGTACCCAGTTAGTTAGTTTGCCAGTGAACATGTAAGATTTGGGCTACTTTCCAGTCTGAGATACTAAATTAAAAAAAAATATATAGATTAAGAGACACATACATACCCCTACCAGCCTCATACTGCTGTGATCCTCAAAGTATGAAGTCAAAGGGGGGCTGTTCTAATGTTTGTTCATCATTTCTTATGTTATTGAGGACAAAACCTGTCTGTACTTCATTGTTCATTTGTATTGTAAGATCAGTCTTATGTAGTTTATTATGAACGTTGGAGCTGTAGGGGTGATGAGGTATTTTGCTGGCAGTTCTCCCCCAGGAGGTCCACAGTGCTGAAGTGGCCTGTGAAGTAGCTTACACGGCGATGCTATGTGGTTTTTTGCAACTACAGTCACTTAAATGTTCATTCTCAATCCTCTCCTCAGAATAGAAAAAGTCACATATTTCCCAGATGTGTATCTTGCCCCCTTACAACTTTTTTAGAAGTGGCCACAAAATGTGTGCTTTGGTTCATGAGAAGTTTGAACCTCAATAAAAAAGAAGAGATTTTCAGATAAAAAAAAAAATCCTTGTTTAAAGGTTTCTACATTACCCACTTTTTGGATTTTTTTCTTTTCCTGGAAGTAGAATGGTGGGGTTTTTTTAATAGCATGGAAGACAGAATTTGGATAGAAAATTGCCATCAAATTCGTATGGTGAAATTTTTAAGGGAATAGAAATTAGTAGAAATTGTGTCTGTGAACAATTAACTACAACAATACTAGAATGAACTTGACTGAGTAACAAGAACACTTAGCATCCTACTGCCATGTAAAGGCTGTGGGAGCTTTTTTGTTGTCCTTACCCCTGCCCTCCCCCTACAAGTCTGCTCCCATAACTTTTGATAAGAAAAGAAACTATATGGTGTCAGTGCAGGTTTTTACTTTATTGTTATGATTAATTCACACAAGTTACTGGGAATACATGCACTAGTTTCTCCTTTGGGACATTTTTGTTCTCCTAAAGTATATTTTTTTAAAATATATTTTTCTAAACCTCAGTTTTCAGTGCAGAGACTCCTTTCCTCACTGTTTCAACCACATGTCAGCATGTTGCTAAAAACCAAAATGCAATTTGAAGAAACTGTGTTCATACACTGTAAAAAGATTCAGTATGAGGTCTTTGAACCCTTCAGTCTAAACAAGAAAAATACTATCTCATTGAATTACTGCCAGCACACAATATGTGTCTCTTTAACAAAGCCTTCCTTTTTTTTTCCCCAACAGCTACACTTGCATTTTAAATAGTAGCATGACAAATGCATTTCACCAGAACTTAAATAGTTTGTAAAGTGTTTTACCATCAGTAGCACAATTTAACACTGAATACGGTTGAAAGAAAATAAAGTATACATAGATTAATAAACCTAATTATGGAGGAAATTGTTAGCTTCCTATTGCTTGAAAAGTCTATTTAAATTTATTTGTTGGTTGGCTGCTGCTGATGCTTTTCTGAGAGGGTTTGGGATTGACATTGATTCTCTCAATTTTGTTTCCTGCCTGCCCAGCTACAGTCAAATGCTAATTTTACTTCCACAAAATTTAGTGATTCCAGACTTCAGAAACAACTGTTTGTAGTTAACTAGAGAAAATTATTTGTGCTATTACTTACTTTAATGAAACAGAAAGGAATATAAACTACATCTTGCTTCCCAAAAACTTAATAAACACTGCATTGACATCTGGTTTTGAGTAATTAGAATTTTATAATGAACTACGAGCATTATTGACAGCTATTTAAGCCCCTCTGACTCCAAAACTAAGGGTTAGTTTCCTATGTGTAGTAACCCACAACATGTGGACCAGATACAACTATAGACTAAATCTGTCTTGGCTTTCTTACATGTGCGTGGATCTTGATGTACGTAAGGGTACTGCTGCTGCTGGAGGGGTCATCTCGTGGAGTCCAGCCTCACACAGATTTCTTTTCTCAGGTTTAATCTCTAAGCAAGGTTGTGAATTGTGCCTGCTGGCACCCACTTTGACATCCTTGGACTCCAGAGGAGATTTGCTGCTAAGCAGGCAGGGAGTTGCAGAAGAACTAGGGATCGACCCAAAAGTTCATTTAGCCTGGTACACCTCTGACTGTGGCCATCAGGAACGGTTCAGGGAAGAGTAAACACATAGTCATTCAAACGTATAGGAATGTTTTTGTAGTATACTCTCCCAACCTTCAACAATTTGTGGCTCAAGGCTTCCTTAACCAGAGGAAAACATCTTTGTATCGCGTTTTGGAGCTGTTTGCACCCTGAAACTGTGCAATGATTTATTGAATTCTTATATTAGCATCCAGAACATCCCACAGCAAGGAATTTATAAGTTGATTGCACATTATATNTTTCTAGCTCTATGATATTGTGCACATAGTTTTAACACAGCGGAGCAGCATGGGGACTTTCTTCATTTTGTTCTCAACTTTGTTTTGCTTTTCTGGTTCCTGATGACCTTTGAGTGGAGATTTTCACAGAATCATGAACTATAGCCTCTTCTCCTGAATGGTCTGTTTTAGCTCCCTACCCTTTGTTATGTGTGTTTAAATTGTGACTTAACCCAGGCTAATTCTCCTTCCTCATTTAATACAGCACTTTGTGGTCAATGGAATTCCACATAGATAAGCATAAAGGCTATACCATGACCTATAGCCTAAAGATGTCGTGGGAGCTAAGACGAGTGTTCTTTATAGTCCTGTAGACTGGGTAAATCTCTTTTGGGCTTGGAAAAATGCTACAGAATTCTCCAGCAACAGCCTAAAGATTGATTATTTAAACTTCACTTTTAATTGATAATAGACAAATACAGACTTCATTTTATTATTTGTTTGGGGATTCTTTTTTTATTTTTATCTAGTTATTTCTTTCCTCATCCCAAAGATACTTCCATATCTTCTCAAAAGTTCAAATTGATTACTTTGTAAATGGTGTTCTTTAGCCAAATCAGGAGAGCTGAGAAATACTTAGCCCTTTTCTGGACTTGGAACTGTTCAAGAACTAAAAGCAGCTGTCTGACTTTGCTTTTCTAGGGGCTTGGGTTTTTGTTTCTTTGGTAAAGTTTCTTGTTTGAAATTTTTTATTTGAAGGCTTCTTGAATACTTGTACTTTAACCTTTGATGAACAAAGTCATGGGGAAACCTGCTAGTGACAGCGATGTATTTTATATGGGGTTTTTATTGTGTGCATGCATGTGTTTTTTCATTTCCTGGATGCTTTCATTCCTTAACTCAGTAAGACAAAGTCTTAATTGTAGGAAATCTTCAAGAAATGTCTCAGGATTTTAAGAATTTTTGAGGAAAAAAATTTAAAAAATAATAAATGCTTAGTAAGGAGTAAATATTTTTTTTTCTATCCTATAAAACATTAAATATAAAAGATAAACTCTCTGAAGCAAACCAACAGATTGGCAGCATGTTATAAAAAGCTAGCTGGATTGATTGAACACAGCACATGAAATTTGTTTTGTTGGACTTGAGTAGACTATTACATAAGCATTCAAAATTTATAAACACTAACCAGAGAGATAAAGTACATAAATTGACTTCTCCTAGGGTGATATAGAGCTATATTAAATGGGTTACATTCTGATAATTAAATCTAGCTGGTTGCAGAATTGCCTCCAAACAAACAAGGTCAAATTCAGTTGCTTGAAATCTCTAATATAAACTGACAAAACAGTATAGCAATAAGCAATCATTCTCTGATGTAGAAAACAAACGTGAAAGTCTAAGACCATAAAATTGCTTAGTTGTGGTGTTGTCCCTGTCAGTAGATAATTTAAAAATGTTTTCTCAATGTGTGGAGATTCCTTAAATCCTACAGATTTGGCTGAAAGTGCAGATAATTCACCATGTCTTGCTGTGGTGCAGGCTGACTCCAAATAAATTCTTGCATTCAGCATTCCTGTAGTCTTCAGGGGAAGCTATTTTTGTAGGTAGATTTCTAGACACAAGCCCAAGCCGAGTCTTGCAAAAGTATCAGCATTCACTTCCTGAAAGTTTCCTTTAAGCAAGTGTTCTTGAGTGGAATAGATAGGGTTTAAATCCCTCCTTCTGCTCAACTAAGTCTGATACTAGAGCTATGGTGATGTGGGTCTGTAGTAGCCTACTGAAAATGTTGTTATTATATCAATGTTTTCTTGCTAAGTTGCAAAGAGTGTAACCCCTAGATGTCTTCATATTGGCCAAAAGTGGAGGGATTTCCCTTTACTTGTGTTGAGTATTCAAAATACTGTAAAGTTTTCGTTTGTTTGTTTGTTTGCTTCTGTCAAGATTTTGAAAACTAATTGTGCAACTCTGAAGCAAAAGCTAGAGCTTTGACTTCTTTTCCTCTCTTTTACCAGTTAGATCAGTTGAATCTCTAAGCCTGTGAGATTTCATGATTTGGCAGATGACTCTTCTGCATTGAACAAATCTGAAACATTAATGTGAGATTGAGAATTCAAGAATTTTGGTCCTGGGCCCGTGTACTTGTAAATGTTCAATTTGCTCAAACGTTCCTTAGCCTGATCCTTCTCCACTGAAAATAAAATATTGTCCATACTGTAAGTTTTGAATTGTGTTTCTGCATCAGAATCTGTATTTCAGCTTTGACCTGAAGTGTAAACAGGGTGGATGATTTTCAACAAGATAAAAATACCAATACTCAAAAGTTTTGCCATGAATGAAAGACTTTTAGTGAATTATGAGGGAGTCTGATGAAACAGAAGATTAAATTTTATAATATTACTTATACGGTCTTCCCAGATCACATGAATAGCAACAACTGAGAAAACAGTTGTAAGAATATATATGCATTTTATTTATTTACACAGAAAAGCTATACAGGGCCTAAAATAGTCTTACTCCAAAAGGAGGTTTGCCTTATCTATTTTTTTTCTGGCTTTCTGTCTGCTTCTTAAATATAGCCATCAATCTCTTTCAACAAAGGTGTACAGCATGCTGTGTTTACTTGATTGTAACAAATGCACCAACCTGTTTTCTCCAGAGCTCCCAGCCACTCAGTCTGCAGTAACTATTGATCATTGCTCTGAAGCAGAGTCCGTGTTGCTTGATAGCTACTAGTGTAATGGCTAATCTGTGCAGCAGTAGTTTTGAGAGGTTCTAGTCAGAGTCAAGGTCCAGTTCTTTAAATGTCTTCTCTCCCCTGAACAATTTTGTATTCAGATGTGGTGTGGAATTAAGGTGAGACTGAAGACTGATCTGGAGATCTCCCTATTTTCAGGGAGACTTTTAAGAGCTTGGGATGCAGGATGTATGTTGATTATAGATCTACATTGCCAGCAGACTAGTTTTTAAAAAACAAGGCTATATTTTCAGATGCTTAGAACTGACATGTTATGCTGAAAATTGCTAGGTGTCAACTTCAATTGCTTAAAGCATTTGGTGATATTTCTGTAATAAATGTAGAAACACTGTAGTTAGTAGAGGGTGACTCGCTGCAGAAACTGTGGTATATTAAAATGTATAGCTTGTCTGGATGAGGTGAATTTAAACAATGCCACTGCTTAGCAGAGTGCCTTTTTTGTCCTCTGTGTGTGCATATACACATATGTATTTATATCATCATGTACATCTTCAAGTATGCTACCTGTACTAGGTATGTTTTGACCTGGAACTGCATTGCTGTTGTACTGGCTTGCTCTGGGTGTCTGAGGACAAGCCAACCAACAACGGACAGAGGCAGGCTGGGGGAAGAAGTTTTTCCAATCAATGTAGAGGAGGCAAAAGTGAGGATTATGAGAAGGAGAGAGTAAGTTAAATTTGGAGTCTGAAACCCCAGAGGGACTTTGCCATTGAGATGATACTCTCTTAATCATCATCTTACTTTGGGAACTGAGCTTATGTGGGGAAGGTGTCATGCTCCCCGTTCAGTGAGGGCGAGGTACCTTGCAGTTCACTAATTGCAGTCTGGTTCACAACAGTTGTGTGCCCATAAAAGTAGTGTCAATCTCCAGTGACTGGAAGACTTCCTCGTGTGTGGAAAACTGCAGTGCCAATCTCTCTTCTCCCTTTTATACCCTGTGAGAGGGATTTTAATTGTTTTCCTAAACAAGTAGTGTCACTGTTCTTTTAATTCTCAGTTATGAAAGATTCTGTCAATTCTGAGTTTTTGAAAGCATAATTTTACTAAGGAATTAAAAAAAAAAAGGAGGATTTGTATGTGATTACAAGAAGGAAGAATGCATTAATTGTTTGACAACAGTGTTTAGTCTATTCCTGATATAATTCACTTCCACTTTTCCCAGCTTTTGAGATTTCAGAGTAAGGGGGTTGGGAAAGAACACATTGCATCCAGTCTTCTAATCTTTCTGCTTAAACTGTTTATCAGCTACTCAGACAATACATGAAATGACACATTTGGTTATTCTCCATGTAATTAATATGAAGTAGCTATGTTTGGATAGCAGCTTTTCTAAATGGCTACCAGAAAGTATGGAGAATGCATTTGATAGATTTTTTTTTTTCATTGTTTTACTTCATTTTGTCAAGGCAGTATGTTCTATTATCTCATTCCACCTAGGTCTAAATTATCCCAAGAATCGAGCACTAAATTTGAAAGTGAAGGGTGTTTTAACAAAACCAATTGTAAAGCTAAATCTGCACAATTTATTTGCCTTTGTTTGGATAATAAATAAAACAAGGAAAGAAGAATAAACTTATCTCAAAAGTTGTAAAAAAAATTGTATTTTATAGGACTACATATTACTGGAAGAAGAATAGTAGTTGCTTTTGTTCATGCCCGGGGCTTGATCAAATGGCATGAAGAAAAAAGAAGTTTTCTCAGCAACAAAACCAGACAAAGTACTTTATTAATATAAATCCTTAACTAATCTGTCAAACATTTAGGGGAGTAAAAGAGTTGTAATTTTTTTTAAACCAAAGTCTTCATGTTTTGATAACTTAAATAGTAATAATAATAAAAAAAATCTGTTCTGCAACTTGCTTAATAAAGAGTAAAATTTGGCAATAAACCCCTCAAGAAACAGAAAAGAAAATATTCTATTTGATCCAAGACTTTTTTTTCCGGTTCAGCCAACACAATGAAAAATCCATTATTCACACAGCTCAGCTCTGCAGTAGGTTTTAATACAAAAATACACTACATCAGAACTGTGACAAATTGAGACAGAAACATTAAAATGGTAAAGCAGATCCCCACTGGAAGACCATACCTTGAAATTTATGTCAAGCAGTACCAGAAATTGTGAAGAGTTCTTTGCATATTAACCCCTTTAAAAATCACCCATATACACTCAAAATTATGTGAGCTTTTTTTCTTTTATTATTCTATCTGTATGCAGGAAAGTAGCACTCATTTTCTGTTTTTTTTTTTTTTTTTCCAGTGGCTTTATATACAGAAATTACAAAGGATATAATTTTTCACTGTGGGCACACATCATTATTTTAAGGAAGGCCTGTGAAAAGCTGCTCGTGTTGTGGAAGCCCAGCAGTATTTCTAGCACTGCAGCTCAAGGAGAAGGCTGCAAACAATTTTTTGAGATATTCTGACAGCTTTTTTCCAATCAGTATCAACAGAAATCAAATCCTTTTTGTTTTTGTGTGGTTTAGAGGGAAAATACAGGCATGCAAATCATCCCAGAGTATCTAATGACTATGTCATGTATTGAGAAAGAACAGGTTTAATTCCTGTCTTTTTCTCACAGGAGTGCCTTTTCACTGGGTTGTAACTTCAGAGTGTCTCTTTCCTTTTAAAGTGTTGGTTTTTTATTTTTTTTTTTATTTGGTGATGCTGTTTTTTTTTTCTTTTTGCCAGATTTGATTTGTTCCTGACAAAAGTTTAAGTTTGAAGAAATCCAGTTTTCTAACTAAAAAGAATTTTGACAAATCCTCCAACCAGCCTTCTCTAAGGAATAGTGTTCCACCTGGTTTTAAAAGTCAATTTAATATTCACTGCATGATTATTTTCTAGTGCACTTTGCTGCAGAGCAATAAATATAGAAGCAGCATAAATTAATACTTTTTATAGATGCTATCCTGACACTTTTCGTACCAGTGACAAAAATATTAAAATTTCTGTAAACTTTAAAATGTTTCTAGCAGCTGTGCAGATAACGCAAAAGGAACAAAACATGGGAGTATTAATATTTATTATCTGAAACAACGAAGTGTGATAGAAATGTCCTAAAGCCGTGCTTCCACTTCAAAAGAATAAGTCACAGTGTTAATTGTTTGATGAAAGATCAGGAGATACCTGTTTCTGTAGGTACTCTAAATGAGTAGATGACTTAGCCAACGAAGTGGGATCCTGAATGGACCTGATTTAACAGCTTTACAGTTTGAGTTCATTTAGTGATTCCAAAGCTGTCTATGAAGAAGGGAATAAGTAAGTTATTGCAGATTTGCTGGTAAACTTGAAAGCACTGCCTACATACATGTGGCGGGTTGGCCCTTGGCTAGGGGCCAAACCACACACACCCGCTCACACAGTCCCTGCCCCCACCCAATGATAGGGGAGAGAATTGAAAAGGTAAATGGCAAAGAGGACTCGTGGGTTGAGATAAGGACAGTTTAATAACTAAACTACAGTAATACTGGAAATAATACTATATACAAATATGCAATGTGATACACAGTGATACTGCCCCTCCCCACCTGATGACCAAAGGCCCAGCCTACTCCTGGCCAACAACTCCGGAGGAGGGAGGGAATAGGTGATACACAATGATACTGCCCCCCCCCCCCCCAAAGGCTCAGCCTATTGCCAGCTAATGATCCCCAGACACCGCACTCATGATTCCCCCATATGGGGGGGGGCTGGGCCCAAGCATCCCAGGCCAAGAGCTGACCGAAGCAGGGGAAAAACAGCTAATGATCCCCCCAGAGAGGGAAGATCCCGAAACTCACGGAACGGAGATAACGAGCATCCCGGGCTCCCAGAGTTAATGGCATCTATGGGGGGGAAAAGGCCTTGGGAGAGCGAATGCAGGTACCGAAAGCAAGATGATCCGGAGCCCAAGGGAAGTGAAAGAGAGCGATCTCCCGGAAGGGTCCTCACCAATCCCAGGCTAGCAGCTGGACTGTGTCTCTTTGCTTGTCTGCTGACCTTGGCAGCAGAACAAAGCATCTGGTCTTTATCAGCTTCTCCTGAGCAGGAATCCAAAACATAGCTTCTTGCTAGCTATTTATGAAGAGAAGGAAAAAAAAAATAACTCTCTTCTACTTTAACCCACGACAATACATTATGTCCAGGGTCATAGGAAGCTTAAATTATTATAGTTAAATAATGAGAATTATGAACAAAATTGTTTTCTGTGCTGAGAAGGGATGGGGAGAAGTAGCACAAAGACATAGTCATGTTCTGGGATTTTTTGTGTGATGTTTCTTTTTGTTTTGTTTTAAATCAGTGTGAACTCTGAGCTTCTAAGGCCTGGGAGCAAACATTGAGACCCTAAATACAGAATATTATGATAACATCTGTTACTACTGATGCCTTACCTAAGAGTAATTTGCTTCTTCTGTTACTACAGCCAGTTTTTACAGCATTCCACTAACGATATAATGAAAGTACACAGGGAGGCAGAGACTTAAAAGCAGCTTTGTTGTTCTCTGGAAGTCCAGTAGTGTCCTATAAAACAGGATCTTTCCACCTTCCCCAGCTCTTATGCCAGTCAGGCAGATCCAAAGTAGACAAAAAATACGTGCCTTTTACAAATCAGAACCTGGTGGTTCTTGCAGATATGAGAGGTGGCCTGGTGTATGGAACAACTAACAGCCTCTTTGAGATGTATTACCTGAGACAAGATAAGGGAATAGAAAGTGCAGAGAAAATAATGCTGATGGGAAAAAAAAAAAAGAAAATCTTGGACTCTTTTGATATTTTACAGGTACTGTGAACTGAATTATGAGGAAATTGTAGGTTCGTAGTTGATGTGGAGTTGCCGAGTGACATGCTTAGTGAGAAAGGATGTTAATAATTGCAAAAGCCCATGGATCTTCCACAATGTATTCTATTACCATTTTGTTTTCACTTCCAATTCTCTGTAGCAACTTACTGAAAAAAAATTTAAGTCGCTTTCTGTTTTGTCTGAGACATTCTTCAATGTTCTTATGATAAAACTTGGAACACTTTAACTAGTGGTTTTGGGGGTTTGTTTTTTTAGGTTTTTGGGGTTTTTTTGTTTGGGTTTTTTTGTTGTTTTTTTTTTGTTTTGGTTTGGTTTTTTTTACCTTGAAAGGAGAGAATAAAATAGCAAGTCCCTTCCAGGATTTTCTGACAAGACTGTTTCCGCAACTTGTAGTAGCTGTCCAACAACTCGTAGTCCTTAGGCAATCAAAAGGGATTTCAAGGCCTTGGGACAGTTAGTAAAGGAATTGGGAGCACAAGCTCTCTTCTCTTCTATTCTTACGCTTGTGGGCAATGACATTGATAGAGAAAAATGTGTGCAGTCTATTAACACATGGCTTCATGCCTGGTGTCATGGCCACAATTTTGGTCTTTTTTGACAATGAGATGACCTTCACTGCACCAGGCTTGCTAGCTTCAGATGGGTTTCACTGGTCCCAAAAGAGGAAGAGGGTCTTTGCCCAGGGACTAGCAGGGCTCATAAATAAGTCTTTGAACTAGATTGGAAAGGGGGAGGGGACACTGTCAGGCTTGCGCACAACAAGATGTGGGAGGACAAGTCAAGGTTAGAGGGACAGGGTGCTAGTGAGGGCCCTCAGCCTGTTGCCCAGGAAAGTACTGAGAACACTGCAGTTTGCTTGAAATGGGGGGATGCTCAGGTGGCATAAGCCAGCAAGGAAACAATGGGAAAATACCTCAGAAGGACAAAGAGGTGTTCCTCAAAAAAGGCAGCACAACTGGTAGCTCAGCTGAAGTGCCTCTACACTAGTGCGTGCATCCTGGGCAACAAACAAGAGGAGCTGGAAGCCATTGTGCTCCTGGAAAACTATGACCTAGTTGCCATCACTGAAACTTGGTGGGATGAATCCCATGACTGGAGTGTGGCTATTGATGGCTACAGGCTGCTCAGAAGAGACAGGCGAGGGAGGAGGTGCCGTGGAATTGTCTTCTTCATCAAGGAACGGATAGATTGTGAAGAGCTGTCTCTGAAGAATAGCCATGAGCAGGTTGAAAGCCTGTGGCTAAAAGTGAGAGACCGAGGCAACAAAGAGAACCTAGTGTTTGGAGTCTACTACAAGCCCCCTGATCAAGAAGAGGAGATTGACAAAGCCTCCCTATTCCAACTGCAGGAGGCATTACTCTCACAGGCTCTTGTCCTGCTTGGGGGACTTCAACCACCAGGACCTCTGCTGGAGGAGTATTGAAGACAATGTATTCTAATGTCCTGGAACGTATTGAAGACAACTTTTTAGGCCAGGTAATAGACACACCTACCAGGGGAGATGCAATACTTGATCTGGTGATCACCAATATGAGGAAGCTAGTTGGGGACATTAAGGTTGGAGGCTGCCTGGGATGTCGTGACCACGCACTAGTGGAGTTCATGGTCCTGAAGAGTATGGGTCAAGTGAAGAATAAAGTCAGGACCCTGAACTTTAGGAGAGCAAACTTCCAGCTCTTCAAGGAGTTAGTTGAAATGATCCCCTGGGAAACTGCCCTCAGGGACAAGGGGGCAGAGCTTAGCTGGCAGATCTTTAAGGATACCTTCCATACTGCTCAAGAGCTCTCAATCCCCAGTTGCAAGAAGTCTGGTAAGATAAGCAAGAGACCAGTGTGGCTGAGTCATGACCTGTGGCTCAAACTAAAGGGCAAAAAGAAAATGCATAAGCAGTGGAAACAGGGTCAGGTATCTTGGGAAGAGTATAGGGACACTGCCCAGTTGTGTAGGGGTGGGGTCAGGAAGACCATGACACAGCTGGACCTGAACTTGGTGAGGGATGCTAAGAATAACAAGAAAGGCTTCTGCAGTTATGTAAATCAGAAAAGAAAGGTTAAAGAGAGTGTGTGTACCTGCTCTGATGAGCAAGGCTGCCAAGATGGCAGCAACAGATGAGGAGAAGGCTGAAGTACTTAACGTTTTTGCCTCAGTCTTCACTAGCACTAGTCTTCACCTCTCTTCCTACACATCTTGAGGGGATGGGCTGGAAGATGTGGACTGGGAGAGAAAAGCCCCTCCTACTATAACAGAAGATCATGTTTGCGACCACCTGAGGAACTGTATATAAGTTAATGGGACCAGGTGAGATGCATCAGAGAGTCCTGAGAGAATTGGCTGATGTAGTCACCAAACCACTATCCATGATATTTGAAAAGTCATGGGAGTCAGGTGAAGTTCCTGGTGACTGGAAAAAGGCTAACAACTCACCCATTTTTTAAAAAGGTAGAAAGGAGGACCCTGGGAACTACCACCCTGTCAGCTTCACCTCTGTGCCTGGGAGGATCATGGAACAGGTAATCCTGGAAGCCATGCTGAGGCACCTGGAGGACAGGGAGGTAAAATATCAAGTACATTTTTGCAATTTTAATTTAACAGGTTCATTGGTATGTTCTCATGGTGTGCTCTATGCATAATAGAGTGGCAGTAAGACAAACTATAAATTGTGTTGAAACAGCTAATTTTCTGGGTAGTTATACACAGTGATCAGGCTCAGCACTGAGGTGGATTGATGTTATGAATAGCATCTAGCTGAATGGTAAAAGCTAGACATAGCAAAATCCTTCAAAAGATTGTTATAAATTTTATTTGAGCAAGGTTAGGCCAGGTCGAGCTGCAATGGCTGAAAATTGTGACCATCTGCTATCTGTTCAGTAAAAAAAAAAGTAAAAAATAAGTTTATTTGGGCTACAGTTACATCTGCCATTTCAGAGTTTTTATACAGAAATTGAGAGAAACCTAACAAATGATATTATTTTATAAGCTGGTCATATACTGAAAAAGACAATAGGAACTATTTTGTGAAATTCACATAGTTATGTCTATTCTCCTTCATCTCTGGGGTCATATTATTCAGGAATATTCAACCAAACACCTGGATGTCAATAAGAGTGATTTTTAATTTGTGCTCTCAAAAACAGCAGTTTCAATTTGTAGTTTTGCAAGATACAGGGTAAGTTATAAACACCAAGAAAATACTTTTAATTTCAGAGATGTGTTTATTCAGGCATTTCTGTCTTGGTATCTTACAATCTAGAAAAAAAAAAGGCATTTTAGAAAGCCATTGACGTGGGACTCTTTGGGGACACTTGCAAGAACAACGCATATGGAGAAGCCCATATGTTCCTAAGATGCCGCAACACTTTCAAATTTGCTGACTTTCTGGAACTTTTGTATCTATTTCTGTCCAAGTCTGATGTGAGTGAAATTAGGATATTTTATTTTTACAGACAAATGACCTAATCTAAACACATTTGGTGTTGTCAGAGACTTCAAAATCTAGTACCTCATTTGGATTTAAGTATTTCCTGAAAGGAAAGTGAACAGAATGAATGATAAGAGCAACCAGCTTCCCATTTTTGACAGCTGTATGATAGGAATATAGCTGCTAAAAACACAGTGTTTCGTGGTAACTGTGTGTTTGGAGGGAGAGGCAATATGGATGCTATTTATCTGTATTTTAAGTTGTTTCCACAACCTGCTTTGCATGATTTCTTTAAGGATACATACTCCTGCCCTTTGAAAGTTTTGTAAAATATACTGGGAAGTTAGACACTTGCTAAGAAATCAAGTAAGTGTTCTAGTTACTGAATTTCACACATGAAATGTGGTGCATCAACAAGTTACCTTCAAAACCACTCCTTACTTGCGCCAGATTAAGTAAAATTTCAATGAACTATTTGAATGCAACATTCAAGTTGATGTCACATCTCTATTTCTTTATAAAACACATAAGTGAAGAAATTAGAGATTCTTTTGATTAAGTAGGGTTTTGGCTCTAGAATTTAACTGACATTATGGATAACTCCTTAGTGTGCTTATTTGGAGATTCTGTCTATCAGTTCATCCCATCTCAGCCTGTGCTATGAGGGAGAACTGTTGCTTCTCCTGGTTTGTGCATGCTGAATTTTATAGCAAACCTTCCTTGGAAACCTTCATAGGTCTCAGAAAAAGTAATTCTTTTTAGAAGCAAATATATTTCAGAATGTTTCAGGAAAAATCTTGGCAACATTTTAAATAAACTGAGGAGTATGTTGCTCACTTGGAATTATAAGTGTCACTTTGACAGAATTTGGAATATCTCTATGTAACTTTTTTTTTTTTTTTTGACAAAGGGTAAAACTGCTTCCTAATTTTTGGTGTGAGGAGTCATTCTTTATGAAATGTCTCCCTGGTCTTCCTGTATAAACTTCCTCTTGCATTTAAAATTGATCAAAAATGATCAAACATGCTAGGAACAAGCATCTAAATATATGAATGTAACTTATTGCCAATCCATGCCTTAGAGTAACTGTGAAGGTAATTTACAGCTCTGCGATCTCAAGATGGTTTGAGATTATAGGTGCTGGTGAATTGAGCTTTTGAGAGACACCACAATATTTACCATTCCTTTAATGAGTGACATGATTTCAGTTCCTTAGAGACCTCAAGACATTAATATAACTTGGTTACCTAAAGGACAACAAAGTTGCCAAGTTTATACCCCCCACTAGTTATTTCAGCCAATCCTTTCCATTTAAAATATCTGACACAATTTAAAGCAAGGCAAATGTTACCAAAAAAAAAAAAAATAAAAAGAGTTCTAAGTAAATTAGCTAACACCAGTGAAAAATTCTTCAATAATGTATTGCTCACAAACCTTTCAGCCACCCCACCATGAATAATAAATACTGAATAGTTGCCGTGAAAAGGTTCCTAACACACTGCAGCTAAATTTGTTCAAATTGCTTTAGGAAGACTCACAGTAAAAGTCTTTATTCCCTTATGTTTTTTTTTCAAGTCCAAGAAAGTTGTCCACACAAGCAAGAAACAACTGAATGGTAAATAAGCTGACAGTGAATCCTTCTATCTTTTTATATCCATATTATGTGAATAGAGGATTTCTACCTCCCTTCATGTTTTTGTGAGCACTGAGAAATACTGAACTACTTCTAATTATGTGACTGTATTAAACATAGTTGTCTAAGGTTCACGTTTTCTTCTGAATTTTCAAGAAAAAGAAAAACATAGAGAAAAGTATATAATTCCTCAGTTTGGAGAAATGGTAGAACATGTAAGATAGTTCATGTATTTTTTTTCCTTGATTGTTTCACTGTGCAGGATATCAGTGAAACATTTCAGTTGTCCCACTGTGGAAAACAGGAATGAAAAAGAGTAGTGAGAACCTTAGCCCATTGTGTATTGTATATTGAGTTGGACGCTCTTTTTTTATCTCTCACACATACATTATTTTAACATTCCTTACCTGGTACTGAGTAGAGATTAAACCTTGGAGAAGATTTTGACACCGTCTCCCACAGTATCCTTGCGGATAAACTGAGGAAGTGCGATCTGGATGATTGGGTGGTGAGATGGATTGTGAACTGGCTGGAGAAAAGAAGCCAGAGAGTTGTGGTGAATGGGATGGAGTCTAGTTGGAAGCCTGTATCTAGTGGAGTCCCCCAGGGTTCGGTATTGGGACCTGTG
>VZTO01015363.1:19081-36378 GCA_013400615.1 Syrrhaptes paradoxus
GTGATAGGACAAGGGGCAATGGGTTCAAGCTGGAACACAGGAGGTTCCACTTGAACATGAGAAAAAACTTCTTTACAGTGAGGGTGACAGAGCACTGGAACAGGCTGCCCAGAGAGGTGGTGGAGTCTCCTTCTCTGGAGACATTCAAAACCCGCCTGGATGCGTTCCTGTGTGATCTGATCTAGGTGTTCCTGCTCCGGCAGGGGGATTGGACTAGATGATCTTTCGAGGTCCCTTCTAATCCCTAACATTCTGTGATTCTGTGAAGATTTTATCTGAAAGACACATGTTGCGGACTGTGCAACAGCAGGATGAGAAGGAAAATACCTTTTTGTTCCTTTGTCTCTGGTCTGATTCGTTTGCCAGAATAATTTTCATTTGGATGGGCAGATGTTTTGCCTGCTTGACCAGAATGCTTCTCTTTGCCAAATGTGGTGTCATAATAATAGCTTTGATACTAGCTATCTGTGAAATCACTTGGAAAACTGAAGATAGTGAAGAAAACAACAGCTCATTATCAGAAATTAATATTGCATTTTTTTTTGTATAGGTTTTATATATCTGCAGAAGTTTTGGAGAGAAGCTTTGTGTGTTACTGTGATTTCGGATCTACCTAAGAGGTGTTTTCTGACTAAAACCTGCATTCAGTTTCTCAACATTACACTATATGGGAGGCTATACTCCTCTCTATTAGTAATAGCAATCTATGGCAGATTATATATCTTTACTTCTCTATAGCTTCATATTTTTTACCCAATTCCTATTCCTGTCTTTAATAAAATAGTCATAAGTGAGTAACCACCTCAGAAAAGGATCAACTTTTGTACTGTTAGCCAGATGACACACACAACGTTAGAAATTAGAAATAGAGATTTACTGAGTAATCATGGACTTATTTCTTGCTTTTATAGTCTACGAGTATAGGCTTCCGGAGCAGTTAGCAAACTTTGAGCACTATTAGTATCTATGCCTTGTCAAGATTTATTTTTTTTTTAAGTGCAGATACTGGCACTTTTTCTTGTTTTAGTCAAGGAAATCCTGTCATTCATTGCTCCTGTCCACCTTCAGATTAATAAGTCAATGTTATGACACACATTTATGTGGAAAAGAGTGTTTTGACTGAATTTATTCAGTGTAACAGCAAAAGTACTAAGAAGATTAATCTGAAAAGAATAAGAAAATACTCTGTCCTGTCCAATCAGACAGAATATTATTTAATGTAGACAGAATAGCATGCTTTAAAAAAGTTACCCAAGATGACGGATCTGACAAACCTTAGAAACACATTTAATATTTTAAATAGTTCTGAATCTTAGTATTAGCTGTTAGTCTGATGGGGAGAATCTGCCATCTGGTGGCTAAATGTGCCATGCGCTGTAAAGATGAAAAGCTGTTTAGCCGTCGAGGGTTGCATTCATTGTCTGCAAGCAAACGTTATCAAGTAGGAACAAAGATGTTCCCATTTGGAGCAGGTCTGCAAAGTTCGTCTAATTTTGGATACCCCAAATAGCTGATATCCATAACATAATCTTAATGAATGCAACCTTAGTACACTTGGAAATACTGAAACATTTTCAGATTATACGGCTGTTAAAATGAACTGATTGCTTTCCCCGCTCTCCTCTCATGGAGGGAAGAGGGAAGCCCACCAAAATGCAGCAATAAACACACTCAATTCGGTCACTCCTAACCACCAATAAATGTTTTTTCGTGCAGGTGATCTTGGCTTACTGAACAGTGAGGATGGTGTCTTAATTAGTCCATCAACACAATGAATTATTAAAATCAAAGATTTGCCAGGGAAAGAAGGACTGCAGCTGAACATCTGGTTGAAATCACACCCAGGTATGAGTTTAACTTTTTTCTGCATGATTAATATGCAATTTACACCATTAGACATCCTTGCATTTGAACGTGTACATGTAATTAAACTGTGGGGGATCCATCAAAATTGTTAAGCTTCTCTGTTTATTTCTTCCTTCCTCCCCTCTCCCCTATGGCCTTTAGTGGTTACTTTTTAGTCTTTCCTTTTATCCTTTACTGCTACCTTGTGGTGTGTGGTAGAAACATCATTCAGTGCCTTTTTTGCCTCCCCTTTACTTACTGTTAGTAAAAATGTTTAAAGAATGCTTTAAAAGAAGGAATGGCAGGTGATTTAGTTGTACATACACCTCCCCTAAGCTATTAGCTTGTATTTAAGTACATCTCTGCTTTTAAAATACACGTGGAATATGAACACCATTTGTTTCAGTCCAACAACTGCTCTGACTTTCTGGCATAGAAAATGCAGTTCTGAAAACTACCTACTTCTGGCCCAACGTTTAGAGGAACAAGACCTTCCAGGCACTAGCATGGGAAGTTATTGAATATATATCCTTCAGAGTAGTGCTTATTTATATAATTCATACCTCTCACTTTTAACAAATGAAATAATTGCACATCAATTGCTGTATTATTTCCTTCCTTCTGCACCAACATATTTAAGATGTGTGTCTTGAATTCTAAGATAGACTGTGACACTGACATCTTCTGGCAAAAAAAAAAAAACAACAAACCCAGAAAACCCCACCATCCATAAGTAAGTCAAAGGCAAAGGTTCTGAAAGAGTAAATGTGAAGGAGGAGTAGAAACCTAAACTGTAACAAAGTTCAGGATGGATACAAGAAATGAAATTGCTGGAAGTAGTGGTTTCCTGGTTGCCTTTAGTTTAAGATGGTTACAGGCTCTGACAAACTATTCTATTGAAAAGGGAAGTTTTCAGAATCATTTTTTTTCACATCATATACATATTTCCTTTAAAATTCATAATTTCAGAATATAATTCAGACAACAAATGCAGAGTTCTTCTTTCTGAGCCTTTGTTACCATCTTTTGTAGTAAATTAAATGACAAAACTTTCCATATTTCTGCCATTTCTACCCACTGGCTTTCCATTTTTTTTTCTCTTTGGTGTTCGTAGCATGTATCTAGCTGTTCAGCTTTAGTAACCAACAAAAACAGTGTAACATTTATTTCCTCTTTATTTTCCATATCTTCTATGTGTAAGTCAAATTTTAGCTTTCTGTTTTCTGATTTTCCTCTGCTTTCTGCTTACTTTTTGAATTTGAGAGTTAGTTTATATGGGACTGTTAAATAAGTTTACTACATCAGATGATTGCTGTGGGTCATATGACTTCCTCCACCATGTATTACATTGGATTGGTTTCACTCAGATTTAAATGCTGTCTCTAGGATGCACACTGAGAATTTTCTTGTGCATCCAAAGACATTCGAAATTATTGTCTTAGCCCTGATGGAAAGAAAACAAGTCTATTAAATTTAGTATAGTACAATTGTTTACTTCCATCTTCATATCTATGCCTCTAACACTTCTGTAGTCTGGTTTGTAGTAAAGACTTTTGCTACAAAAGTTAGGAAATCGAAAACAGTAGCAGTAGCTTAAATATATCCCCATCTGCTTTTTTTTTCTTTCCCTTCTCCCATGGTGCTCAGTACAGGCAAGACTTATTGACACTAAAAATAAAAGATGACTAGTAACTTTCATGTGAAGCTTCACTCTTTTGGGAGATACTTTCAAGTTCTTAATTTATAATAAATAATGCAGGAATTAAAATTCTGTTTGTTTCTTTTTCTACACTAATAAAAATTGTCCACAAAAAATTACATATTACCATCAGTTCCAGTGATGTTAATGGTTTTGCACTTTTTTGGCTTCATACAAGTCCTTTGTGGAATTTGTAATTTTAATGAAGGTTAATTATCTTGTATTATGAGAGGTCATGTAGCTTCAGAAATGCAGAATACAATCTGATTTACTAGTAGTTATCATTCACGTCCGTCTTTTCCTAATATTAATAACCAGTTATTTGAAAAGATGTATTAAAGTAATTGTCTAAAAAAATCCTTTAACAAAACAGGTTAAAAACTCTAAATCACATACAGGGATGAGACAAGTTTTAAATTTAGTCAAACAGTGGTTATAACAAGATTATTCTTGGGTAAAACTAGCTCAGTCTTTTAGCATAAAGGTTAATGTACACAATATGTCAAAAACTCATGTAGTTCTGAAAAGATGCTGAATAAATGGAATGCTCCTTTGTTCAGAAGTGACTGATGCTTAAATCTGCTTTTTTTTTTTAAGCCAGTGAATTGTTACAATGTTCACTGACAGCAGTGGCAGGTCGGAAAGTTTCAGGTTTGTTCTCCTTCCTGTGTGTAAGCTTAGTCTATTAAAGTTATAGATTTTTCTCCTGAATGTGCATAGTTCAGGCTCAAATATTCAAATGATAATGACCCTCTCTACTTCTTTGAGTAAACCCACTATGTTATATATCCATTCTACCATCTCTTTCCTAATAAGTCCCTTGGGTTGCTTAAAGCAGGGGAGCATCCATTAGCTGCTGTAGGTAAGAGGTCTCTGCTGAAGTCTGCTGGGTCCCAAACCTTTACCTGCTGGTTCTAACAACTTGGGCAACAGATGTTGCTTTTATTGGTACTGTACTGACTTGATCACTTTTTTTGGCATCCTTGATATGGGAGAAAAGGTGGCTATGTGTATGCAACCAGCCTGTCCTGGTTTCAACAACACAGCCTTATGTTGTTATTGTAATGAGTTAGATGATCACAAGTGTGTATGATTACTCTTGCCTTCCCCTCCACCCCCCACAAAATGTTGCTCAAAGTGCCCCAAGTCTTTGATATGCACCAAAGGAAGAATACCAGCACTCCCTCAGGTGGGCTGGATCAGGGGGCTAGGCACAGAGAAATTCTCTGGAGTCCTGCCACTAACACTCAGGAAGTCCCAGCAGGTCACTGTAACCTTTGGTCCCACTTCTCATTCCACTTTTGAGCAAGAAGATCTACAGGGACATCCACTACTCATAGCAGTTTCTCATCCCTGTCCAGATGGGCATGAAAAATGCATTTAAAATGTCAAAATGCCCTAAAAGTTGTCAAGAAAAGGAATGATGAATTACCAAAGGGGAGGGGAGGTACTGGAGGTAGTACGCAATTATATAATCTTGGAAATGGTTTAGAAAGTAAAAGCCAATGTTACAATGTACTTGGAGGAAGGAAGTAACGTAAACAATAAAAACAAACTGTTGAAAATTGAATGAGAGAACTCTGACAGCCAACGTATAAATAGTAGCTGTTAAAGAAATGACACATCTGATTTTTTCTTTCTTGTGTGGGCAGACATTTGTCAAATTTATAGAAGAATAAGCTGTCCATTGAGAAATACGTGGGAAAGTTATAAAACATAAACCTAAGATATACAACAGACAGGAGATGTATATATAAATGGAAAAAAAAGATGCATGACAGGCTTTATATATAAAGTTTTGAAATAAAGATATAAATATTTTTTATAATAATGATGATAACTTGTTTTCAAGTAAGATATAAAGGAGTTATACTTACAGTAGTGTAGTTCAGCTAGTAAAATCTTCTTGTGGATAGTGTTCAATAAACCCAGAATCCAGGCATGGAACAGCACATTGTAGTGTCTGAAAGAAATTCCTTCATAGTTATGGGAGGAAAGGTTATTCCAAATAGTGACTTAATCATATCGGGTTACATCATCCATACAACAAGCCTTCGCATTAGCTGCAGTAAAATGCATAGACTCCACTAAGAAACTGGCTTGACTTTTTGCTTTCTGTTTTCCCAAAAGTTATTTTTCTGAAGCTCTCCCACAAAACTATTTCCAGGTGGTTTGATATTTCCTGCTTTGATGAACTATAATGTCATTGGTTATGCCCAGTGGGACATGTCTTTTTCTATACAAACAGGTCATATAATTGACATTCCTGGGGGAGTTCAACATCTGAGTGAACAGTACGTACACGAAACAGAACATGTTTGGTGGCAGACATCCCATAAAATAAGATTCTCCAAGGTGTATCTTATGAAGATATCACCTAGATGGCAGAAACAATTGTCCCAATTTTGTTGAACTGACATGAAATACTGTTTAACTCACCACTATAAATCATCAGTTAACTAGATCAGCAAGGACATGCTTTTTCTACCCTTGCCCTGTTAGGATACCTGCAATGGTATCTTGTACTTGTTCAACATACTTGTACTTCCAAGTGTGTTGAACAAGTTTTGCATGAGAATGTTCCTTAGGGATTTAGAAAAGTAGAAGTGTGTGCTTGTGGGGAAGGGAGGGCGTAGGAGTTGGGGAGAGAACACGTGGCCAGAAATATTGCTAAGGTAGCAGTATAGCAGTAGTATAGGTTAAGAGTTTGGTACAAGAACATGGAAGTCCTCTGGGCTGCGGAAGGGCTTTTGCAAGCTTTGAAAGTCTGTGTCCCTTCTGAGCCTTCATGGAGCTATTGCATCCTAAGTGCCTCTCTGGCCTGTTTTCCTTGACTTTTTCTTATTAGCCAGGAATTTGCCACAAGAGCCAGTATGGACAAATGCAGCAGCTGTTTTATGGCTAAGGGAAGCAAGAGGGACGGGTAAAGCAATTATATAATCTCACTGGAATAGGTCTGTTTTTTTAACTAAGCCATCCCTTATAACTATACTACACACTTCCTCTTTTACTAGACATTCAGCAAGCCCCTGTTTCTTGTTTAAAAAAGTACTAGAAATCTATTTTGTTGAAGTATAATCCATTATTTGGTTAGTATTTTTTCAGGCCTTTAGTTTGGATAAGAGCGAAAGTATACGCAAAAACCTGTGAGCTACCAATGGTTTTAGCATCTTTTTCCAATCAGTGTCTAAAAGTCCCTGGGTTATACCTTACCCTATTCCAAATGATATTACGTTTTTTTCATAAATGTGTATGTGTGCAAATGCTGTAGGCAAGAAGTGGGGAATAAATAGATAAGCTTTGTGTGACAGTTCTTAGAATGTGACAGTACTTTCCTCTGTCAAATTGCTTTAGATTTGATATTGTTTATCTTCCCAGTAGATTTCTCTGTCTTTGATTTAAAAGGTGTTAGGAACTGCTTCTGTGTAGCAGGACAGAAATATTTTTGGTTTCTAATTAAAATAATTTATTGCTGGTTTGGCATATGTATTTGCCATTAAATATTGGCTATTTGTGGTCTAAAAACATTTTATGAATCTTTTTGCTCTTATGTTTTCTAGATAATGAAGATAGTGTCCATTTGAGGTGACTGAAATTATGGTGTCACTTTTGGTGTGTTCCTCTTGACATAGGTTCCTTGTCTGAGTTACACATTTTTTTCTTTCTATTTTAGTTGATATTTAAGTGACACAAGGCAACCTTGCTATTTTCTGCTTATTTTCTTCTAAACTAGGGTTGAGCAAATTGAATTATATGCTGTGCAAAAATTATTTCAGTAGGCCCAGGAAATAACAAATTTGGCCTAAATCTATTGAATTATTTCTGCTTTTTGTGGGTTAGTTTTCAAAATAAGATGAAAAAATCTTCGTCCTTTTATGCAGTGTTTACTGAACTGTTTCAGGTGATAGGAAGTCAGAAAAATCACACTTTCCCTGAAGAGGACCTTGCATTCCTTGTCACTGAGATGGTCTGTCTCTCTTCCTGGGAATGAGAAGGCACAGAAGACGTCAAAGCTTTCTGTCCCAAAACCTAAAATGTCATTTATCTCCAGTATTTATTCAGTATTAACAGATAATTAGAAATATTTCACCTTGAAATAGGGATCCTATGCAAGACCAATGAGTTTAAGTGCTTCAAAACTAGGAAGAAATACAATTCAGATTTCTTGCTCTCCTAAGATGTTGTCAACAGGTAATTATCAATATATCCAGCATTATGAAAAAAGTAGGCTTCATATAGTTAGGTCTTCAGACTTTAAAGATGATCTGTCATCTCAGGTTCCTAATATGATGCTCTGACCCAGCTGTCCAAGCTCCAGTACAGCTGGTGTTCAAATACAGTCTTGTTCTTCTTTTATATAATCTCACTTTGGATAGGTAGCAGTGTTTGAGCCTTATGAACCGCTGTTTTTTGTAGTCTTCTAACAGGCAAGCTGGATTTTGATCTAAAATATTAGAATGATAAATATAACCTTGCAAAATACATACATACTTGTGTGCACAGAAGTATATATAATTTATAGATTGGTATACATATTTATATATATTAGGGCATGCTAAATCCAGTATGCCAATGGAGGCAAGGATGCCACAGCCCTGTGCCCCCAAGTCTTAACCAGTTGTAAGGCTGTGCACATTCCCAGTAGGCACACACACAAACACACATATCCAACATGCATGGGCCCCTCTGACCCATGGTCTGATGCCAGTTGCTGGCACTCCATACACACGTATGCTCACTGAATAGAGTTCCTTCACCCAGTTAGTGTTTAATGAGGAGATGGGACAGACTATGCTGATCAGGTGCACGGCATAGCTGGCAAGTTGTCCTGGTTTCAGAGGGTGAGCAAGTGGTGGTTGTGGTGTTTTGCTGCTAGCCAGGGCCAAACTACAACACAAGCGTACTGACCAGCCCTGTTTACCTGTGACCTTTTATCCCTTTCATCCTCTATTTTCCCACATTTGCACATCCCCGAAGTACCCTAATCACACTCTTTCCCTGCGTTTGGTTCCTTCCCTAAACATCCCATAATGTCTTGTGCAATCCCATAATGAGTCCCATGCTCTCGTAGGCAGTAATACCCTTTGGTCTGTAGCGTGCTCCAGACAGCCCCTTCTGTCAGCACAGGGTGATGGGCATTCCCCCTGGGCCATGAGGCTGTTTCCTAGGACAGACCTGGGAGGAGCTAGGACATGGGCTCCCTTTCTCTGACCAGGTTTTTGGGGTTCCCCCACCTGCTGTGCTGCCTCTGCACTCCTCTTTGTGTGTGGAGATGAGCTTTTATCACATAACCTAATGTGTGGCA
This sequence comes from Syrrhaptes paradoxus, assembly GCA_013400615.1. Taxonomy (NCBI): domain Eukaryota; kingdom Metazoa; phylum Chordata; class Aves; order Pterocliformes; family Pteroclidae; genus Syrrhaptes; species Syrrhaptes paradoxus. The sequence continues at coordinate 27,931 of VZTO01015363.1, forward strand.
ATTCAGGCAATCTCAGAACTTTATAAATTACTGTGGAGCAGAGGTGTTCCTAATAGGATATTTAAAATCGAACAGAGTGACCTAGAAAAAGCACAACATCATGATTAATAAGGTTTTTAAATTCCAGGAGGAAGGAGAAGCATAGAATATTGCCAATTTCTCTGTGTGAGCCTTAGCTGCAGTTTGGGAACCACTGATACAGAGCAGATCTGCACTGCAGGCATGCTGGACTAACTGGCAGGAACTGCAGGCTGGGGTTTTGTGGCCTGGAACATGCAGAAGGTGAGACTGAGTGATCACAATAGTCCCTCTGGTTTTAAAATCTGTTATGTAATGAATTAACAAACTCAATTATTTAACAATACCACGTGTAACTCCCCTCCCTTCTGTAAGTAAAAAGGAATTTCTGGTTTTCTAAACAGAAATGAGAAAGTGCCAAAAAAAAATAAAAAAAAAAGATACCAGTTGAGGGCAGTGTCTTGGCTGTTTGTAACCCACCTCGTGTAGTGAAAAAGTAATGTCCCATAAAAGCAACAGAAGCTCAGTTTATTGGAAACAAGGGAAACTAAAAATAAATTACAAAACACTATCCCTCAGCTTCAGCTACTAATAATTCTCATTTGATACCTTCTGCTTTGAAGGGGCTCATAAATGGTTGGATTTGGTAAAAGATTTATTTAAAATCAAACTTTTATCATCAATTTACCTTGTGACACCCTGTTGGTGTCTACTAAGTAAAGGAAATTTGCTGTAGTTTTGCAGAACCATCTGGAGGTGTGCAGGAGGGGAGCCTGTTTCTAAAACAAGCTGTCTTATAGTTTTGCAAATAGGAGAGCATCTCTGCTTTTGAGACAGTGTTTTTCTGTCATCTTCTCAGAAAGGGGTAACTGATCAAAACATTGCCTAAACAAACCTAACTGTTAATATGTGGACTGAAATAATAAGTTAAATTGCATTTAACCATTGAGTCCTGGCAAAACCTAACACTTCATATACCCTTTTCCCCTTTTAGCTTGTTGCTGCTAAGCAAAGGGTTAGAAACAGAGAAGATAATAAGAATTATATAGTTATTCTCCTGCATACCCCTACCTTCAACAGCAGACAATGCCTTGCACTTAACCTCATGTAACCAGCAAGGTTACTTTCCTGAGGCTTCTCTAACCCCCATCAAAACCCCACTGAGAATTCCTCTTGTCCCAGTTTCCACCCTTCACTTTCCAGACCCTTCTGTTTCCAAATCATGCCTTCAATCACTGTGCTGTCTCTGAAGAAGTCATACAAGTTGTGTTGCAGAAAATGTTCTTAGAGACAATATAACTTAGATGAACTTAAGAGAAAGTGAACAGCAGACTAAACTGTATGTATCCAACAGCACACGTAGATCAGGTGGAGGAAACACCCTGCAGATGTACCTCCTCCCAGACCAGCAGCTTATTAAAAAGAATGAGTTTGAAATCATTCTGTGCTACCACTCCCTGGCAGAGTCTGCAGAAATTCTTTTAAAGAATGCTTATGTGTCTCGTAAGCATCCCTGTATGCCATACTGCTGCTATAGCTGAAGTTATTATTACAATGACATACTGTGATATTGGTCAAATGGCATCTATTGTCGGTCAATAACAGCCAATTGTACTGTCTAGTTTACAATCACCTTTTTCCCAAATCATTGGTTGCTAGCAGGATTTTGCATTATATCAGTATTTTTGGCAATCCACAAGGACCTGTATTAGTGCAATACATAATGTTTTTATAGGTTTTTAGTCCATTACATGTTTCATTATGTCTTTTGAAGAATATATGTTAGTCTTCAGTAGACAGGCATTTGCAGATAAGGTGGTTATGCTTTGGTTTTTTTGTGACTTTTTTTTTTTAAATCTGAGTAAAAATAAGTATATTTACTTTTTGTATGCTTTTGAGTATTTGCTAAATTTCAAAAAATATAGTGTAAAAAAAAAAACCCAAACTCCTATAGCTTTGCTTGCTGACATTTCTTCATGGATCATAGTATTGTCATTGCTGAATGACTGTGTCTAGTAGTTTACGGTCTCCTTCATGTTCACAGTGGACTGAACTGTAGATGCCAAAAGCCTTGAGGCTTGTTGCCTGTAGCAGAGTGAAGACTTCACCTATATCTTTCCCCTGAATACGATGTCCTTCCAAGAAAACAGAGAAAGAGTGCTGCTTCTTTCAGTTCCTTGCCGTGCTCTTTCCTGTCCAAAAGGTTTGTTTTTTTTTGCAATTGACTTTTTGCTGTTCTAATATAACATACTCAGATTTCAGAGTCAGAGGTGCTCTTTTTCCACTGACTCTTTCTATTGGTATGCTGCACATACAAACAGTGTGGGTTGCCAGTGTCTCTGGCTCTTAAAACACAGACTGGCCTACAGTGTAAACTGCAGCATCTATACGCTGGGAGATGGGCGGTCCTCTGTAATAAAACTTCCAGTCCTATTGGNCAGAAATACTATGTCTTTCTGAGAAAAAAGAAAAATATTTTTTTTTCTTTCTTTTCCTTGCCGTGCTCTTTCCTGTCCAAAAGGTTTATGTTTTTTTTTTTGCAATTGACTTTTTGCTGTTCTAATATAACATACTCAGATTTCAGAGTCAGAGGTGCTCTTTTTCCACTGACTCTTTCTATTGGTATGCTGCACATACAAACAGTGTGGGTTGCCAGTGTCTCTGGCTCTTAAAACACAGACTGGCCTACAGTGTAAACTGCAGCATCTATACGCTGGGAGATGGGGGGTCCTCTGTAATAAAACTTCCAGTCCTATTGGGATCATTTTTATAATCTACAGGATTTGTGGCTCTTCTCTGCATTCCAAGTTAGCAATGATAGGATGTCATGGTTTGTAAAGTATAGAAAATGCTGTGCACTGAGGTGAAGAAAGGTTTAATAGTTTGATGAGGGCAGCAGGAATATTCTCTAGTATAGTACCTAATGGAAACATAAAGTCTGGGTAGAATTTTTTTTCTGTATGATAAAAAAAACAGAGGAAAAGAAGAAGACAGTCTGAAAAAAAATGGCAACTATGTAAAGTGAATAATTATTTTATGCAGTAACATGCTAAAATTGCTCCAGAAATTGAGGTAGAGGCTGTTTGATGTGAGGGAAAACTAAACTAGGTTTCCTCAGAGGAGTACAGTGGATTCATCTCTTGGTTTGGAATCAGTAAAATGTCAAAATAGTAAGAAATGTCACGAATGAGCTGAAGGAAAGATAATATATTGGACAACATGGGAAGCCGAAGTTTTAGAGAACTGTGGTAGATGGGATGGATTTTGGATTTTACATGATCTACTCTAATGGCTCAAGGCTGTGATTGGCATGATAACTCAAGTAGTAAAAACTTTCTTGCCCTATCAAAAAATGAGTAGATAATAAGTGAAGTTAAAAAGATAGAAGCCATTGTTAGTGTTTTTTATAATTGAAAAGAAGTAGTATATCAGAACAACAAACACTAATATATGTGTTCAGTGAAGTCCATTAATTCAAGATCTAAGAATACGAATTCTTTATCTATATTAAATATTGTAGGTAGGCATCTGTCTAGCTCACAAAGTTATGCAAATGGTCCATGAGAAAAGGGCAGCAAACTGGCAAGAAATATTAATTTTAGCTTGTTACAAATATTATGAAGATACATTTGCATAAATGATAATTAAATTCTCCATTAAATTTCTAGTCGAATATTTAACTGATGTGCTTAAATGAGTATAATGTGACTAGAAAACGTCTGAGTGTATTGCTCTTACATAATAATAAAAAAATATTACATTGAAGAATGTGCCAACTAACCTCCTCCAAACTGCCACTAGATGGTGACACTAACTTTTAAACAGGCTGAGCTCGACCATCTATGCAAGTTTCTGCTACTGAAGGAAACTTCAGCAACACTGAAAGCTGCATTTCAGACTGGTATATAGTCTGGAAGCAATAATATCCACCAGGTATGTGAAACTGGAAAAAGTTGTAACAATTTTTTAATTTAAAGTGGTTTTTAGAACCATTTCTGAGTAAAGATCATTCAACGACATCCTATGCTACCTTACCCTCCTCTTCAAAATGCATTGCATTATGTATGATAGTGAGGATATAAATGTCATGGAGTTACAATTTTATAGTTCAGTATTAAAAAGGACAATACTAGTAATAGTTTGGAATGCTTCAGGAAGCTGCAAAACAGTTTTTGGAACAAGAATTTATGAAAATGTTCTGTTCAAGTGCATGTATTTACATATTTCCTACCATCTCAGCAGCGCTGTGCAACAGATTCTGGTTTGCAGATTAGAATTGGAGTTTTGGCATCGAGAAGGGGATGTAACTTCATGAAAATGCATTTCGTATGTCATATGGGCTACGCTTCTGAAATTATATTCAGCAAAACATCTAACCAGATGTTAAAGTGCATGCATATGTGTTTTGCTGAATAAGAGCTAATGAATAGTTTTGAGTTCTGAGAATAATTATAAACAAGTATTCTACTGGTTTCAATTATCTCACAAAAAGAACAACAAATTCCATTAATTTTGCAGTGGATAGAATTTCACCTCTGAAGTTTAAAACATTCTTTGTGTCTAAAACGACACGTGCTTTGAAATGCAAATTTAATTTGGTATCTTCCAGAAGACAGGCAAACTATTCCAAGCCCTTTCTCCTCCTTCTGTCCCCTTTTAAGGCTGAAAATACATATTTTCAATTCCTTGTAAAATCTGTGTAATTAAAATATTTGCAATTAATGAACTTTCTATGTTAGTGTCATTTTCTAGCCTTTCAGATGTCTTGTATCTTTTTTTTCTTGATAACCAGTGTATATACAGCTCCATTCATCATGGAAAATTCTCCCAAGACCTGGAGTTTAATGCCAAGTGTAAGGCTTCTCATCGACTCATAGATTTAATAGAGGCTGTCCAGTTCCCTCTCTTAGTGACATGCAGTGCCATGCATGCTTGTCCCCATGATGTACCTGAGCTCTGAAGCCCCCCCATTTACATTAAGGTTGCCTCTGTTCCTGTTTAGACATACTTACCTATGCATAAGTATTAACATGCAAGTCTATTACCTGATGTCATTGAGTTTTCCATCTCTTATTTTTCTTAGCTGAAGGAAAATTTATCAATGTTGTTCAATCTAGTAGGCCATTATATTGCAAATTTAAGATGTAGTAAATTCAAAGTGAAAGTCTTGTCAAAATAACTGACAGCAAGACATTACTCATTCCAGGTTTGCTCAGTGGCTGCTTCAGTTTACCTATGCACTGAAGAACAAAGTAAAGTTAGCTTGTAACCAAGGTTTCAAAAAGCACGGTACACTAGATATTTCCATCTAACAGACTGGTGAAAGGGCTTTCTAATGGAAGTGAAAACTGAAAACTTGGATGAAATGTTGCAGTTAGTACATTCAGGAGTGAGGAAATTTTCTCTCTGGGAAAAAGTGAAACTTGCAGGAGTGCTAAAGGAATCTATAACTGCAAACATATCTGGGGGGATTTAAAACTCAGTTAGCTAATTAATATTGATCTGATAATGAGGACTAGATATCTATGGCTTTCAAGAATAGATACCTCCTACTATGAATAACAACTCTTTGTTTTCTGATTGTATGTTGAAAGTTCACTTCCCCTAGGGTAACTTTCCCCGTAGCTTTAAGTCTCTTAAAATTGTTAGCAGGATCATTATCCCTGAACGAATCTGCTTATTATCAGACAAGCACTGACGTTTAATTCTGTTCTATGGAAAAGAGTGGTATATTTGGGAATGTGTCAGAAGTACGCTTTTCAAGTGAATAGCCTAGTTGTCTTTTTTTTTTTTTTTGGTTGATGTTGTGGAGCAGTTTCTGAGTGCTTGAACTAAATTCCTCTCAGAAAAAAAATAAATTACAGATGCTTTCCAGTGCTCAATGCACAACAGCCACCAATGGACATTTCATCCCTTCAGCCAGAGTGGAGCTAGTTGGAATAACCTATAAAATTCGTATAGTGTGTGCAGCAAGTTCCCAACATTGTTGTTGAAATCTGCCAATCTCCTCATTTGTCTGTTAACTGCTAACAACATGTAGTTCTGTGCTGCCAAAATCCAAAGATTTTTCCTGTTTATCAAATTTGATTTTTTTTTTTTTCAGTTAGCACCAAATCCTTTAAACTTGCTAGACAGAGAAATAGTAGCTGTGGGGGCACAATTAAAATCTCAATGGCTAAATAAAAATATTCATATTGCCCAATAAACCACATATTCAAATACATAGTTGCAGATTGGGAAGGGTTAGGTGCTATACCTATAAAGTCACTTCTTTAAATTATGAATGCTATGGAAGAAGGCCAGATGTCCCACTGAGCTGATTTTACTCCCAGTATTTTTCCTGTAGGTACTATAAGAAGTAATTATTCTGGCTTCAAAGCAATGAAGTCAGCTTGGAAGAGCACAAGTTTTCAATGAACATGCCAAAAATTACCTCTTTTGTAAGTGCTTTTTCTTAGAGTTGGCTGAGGAAGTATTATTTGTTGTTTACTGCTTTGTAAGAAAGCCATTCCAGCTAACTAGTTTGTCAAGATTATTGACCCACGAGAAAACAGCACTCATTATAGAAACAAAACTACAGTCCAAGCTTTAGATAATTTCATGTGAACACTGTTCACAATTCATGATACTGAAAATTATTTATGCCAATAAATACGCTGAAATGTCCCTACTTCATTTATCAAGCCTGGCTCTGCACAGGTGGTGGGAGTTCTCAAGTCAATATTTCACAATGAGAAGCAGGGAATGGGCCAACCTGTGCTCTCCAAATACCTTTCTGTTTTTAATACCATGTTTCTATAGTGTTTTAGTTCACTATGCAAAACATCATGAACTTAACTATCCTTTAACTACTCCCTTGAACAACATCTGCATTGAAAAATCTGAACAACCAAATATACATACTTGGTTTCTATCCTCTGTATGTTTCTTTATTTCTGCACTGTTCCATCATAGTCATATGTGTTTACATATATTGAAGTATTTTTCTTGTACAAGATTTCATTTCTGCTCTTCATTTTCAGTCACGTATTGTCTTTACTCAGAGTTGAAATTTTTCTCAGTAAGTCAGAACAAGACTTTGCAAGTTAGTACTCCTTCATTTATTTAACCTATATATCTGCCAAGCAGGGTGTTTCCAGTAAGGAAGCCTACAGGAACTTCTAGCAATATCAGTACTTTGGGTCATCAGGTAATGAGACAAAAGAGATAATAGACTCTCTTTTGCCCTAAAATGTGTCTCAGTATGTTATTGATGCAGAAAGACAATTGCTATTTCTTTTATACAGTGCTGGAAAAGCTGGTTATGTGGCCATGAACAGCCATATGGCTGTTGATGGATGTTTTGCACTGTATGCACTTCCCTTCCTGTTAGAAAAATGTTTTACTGAAACCATAAAGTCTAAGAATTTAAGGGGGTTTTTTTTGTTTAATGAGAGAATAACGTATTAATTTTGTGATCATAGAAGCCATTATTAATCAAAGACAGGCTTCTTTTACTTTGAAAACAACAAAGCACACAACAAACCAAAATTTTCCTGTTTTTATTTATCACGCCTTATGGAAATTATTTCTCTTGACATCTACTATTTGTTATTTAAGAGATATAAGGAGAGAGGAGAGAAAAGTTTTCAGAAGAGATTAAAGGGAGAGAGAGACCTAATGCTGCAAAAAAGAACTGGCATCCTGTTACCATATGGCAGGAATTACAGAGAGGAATTATTCAGAATGGTGCTGAATAAGAGAGAAGTAATGTTATCTGTATATGTTATATATGAAGTATTGCCTGTTCCAGTTCCTTAAGAAAAGTAAATAAAACTTTAATAAAAATAAAAATATATACAATGACGTATTAGGGTGAACCAAAGGTCAGGTGAGATCAGTAGGGAAAAAGTGATTCATCTGTCAAAGAAGGGGACTATCAGAAATGGGAGGGAATATTTTTAATTTCTGTGGCCCTCAAAATGGCTTTTAACCATTATGAAGTCAAAGAGAAGATAACATATTTCAATGACATTTCTATAGAAACTATACAATTCAAGAAAATTTGAAAGTCCAAATAAGCACACCATCTTATCCACAGAATCACAAGTTGCAGAATGGTAGAGGTTTAAAGGGGGTCTGTGGACCATGTCTAGTCCAACCCCCTGCTAGAACTGGTTGCTCAGGGCCATGTGCGGTTGGCTTGAATATCGTCAAGGATGGACACTCCATCACTTCTCTGGGCGACTTGCTTCAGGCTTTGACTACCCTCACAGTAAAAAAGTTGCATTTTAACTGAATTTTGTGTATTTCAATTTGTATCCATTTCCTCTTGTCCTGTCCCAGAGCACCTCTGAGAAGATTCTGCCTCATTTTCCTTGTTCCCTCTATTAGATATTTTTACACATTGATGAGACCGCCTCTGAGGCTTCTGCAGGCTTAAACAGTCCC
>VZTO01015364.1:7241-9741 GCA_013400615.1 Syrrhaptes paradoxus
ACACTGAAAATCAGATTATTTTTTTTTTTTTTTTTTTTCCTGAGAAGGTTTGTTTCATATATATTGGTGACTGTCATGGCAGCTTTTGGTTCCTTGATTAAGCGTCTCAAAAGCTACACTAGTCATTGCTTTGTAATGTTATCATTGTATTCAGAAGATGAATTGCTGTACTGTAAATCACTGTCACCAGTTCTCAGAGATGAGCATAGGACAAGTGAGTTGTATTGACCCACTGTATGGGAGACATCCTTCTGTTTTGCTATTCTCTGTTGTGTCCTTGCATAGCAATGAAACAGACTGCTTCTTCATCCTGCTAGATAGTAATCAACTCACACATCTTTTTTTTTAATTAATAGAATTGTAATAAATACATAGACCTACCTTTGTTATTCCCCACTATCATTCTCTATTAGTTTTCATGGAACATTTTTTTCATAAAATGAAAAGGCAAAACAGGTGTTAGATTATTTATGTTTGAAAAAGTCATATAATTTAAATAATTAAAACTAATTTGTGTTGAGAGCTACAGTTGCATTTTTATTAGAGAAACAAGTACAAATAGGAATCACTACAGAGCTGTTTATTCAATAATGAGATTAAATGAAATGGATTTTCTAGTCTCAATTCTTTCTGATTAATGTGGCAATCAGAACTCTAACTTCTGTGCCCTAACAATGTGGAAACAGCTGCTCACCCACTATAATTCCATAAAACATTTTTCTTTCAAGCTACACATTTTAAATTATCCCTAAAAAAAATTTTGTAAGCAAAATAACAAATATTTTCAGTTTAAACAATATTTACATTATAAACCTGAATTTATACTATTTTTAATTTAATCACAAGAGAGAGTTTCATTTACAATTAGCAGTATGGATGCTTACACATAATGTAAACCTTTTCACATATCTTTCTGCTTATAAAATATAGAAGTTATTGTATTAATCTGCATAGAAAAAATATTGTACTTTAAAAATAATAAATTCTAAATGAGTTAGCCTACACTATTTAAGTACAAGTTTAATAGAAAAAGATATGAACACAGCTACAAGCAGAATATGCTGTGTGTAAAATTGTCTGCTATGAACAAGTAAAAGCAGCACAGTACTTACCCTTTGAATAAAATGCATCAACATACAATTGCAGGTAACAATTATATCCTAATAAATTTTTAAGGAAAAATCAAAGAAGGGAACTTTTAGGAGCAACATATTTATATAACTATAGTAGAGTATATTGCTCTCCTGTTCACTAAAGATTTTTGCAAGCATTTTTTAGTAAAGATGCAGCATATTATATGTACAGGGACTGCATTGCACCAGATAGTGACATGCTAAGCCGTGTTTGCCTTGCATTTAAGAGATATCATTTGAATCTCTGTCACTTATTTAATAAGTCAGTCACAGTTTGTGAATCAATGGTAAACAGTAGCACTCAATCAACCCTCTTTTCCATATCCCCATCAAAACATTTACAATTTGGAGGATGTAGACATCTCATCTCAAGTGAATTAGACATTTAGGAGTCAGCGGATGGACTGAAGAGTGTCCAGACAAAAATGTGTGAGTATTATCAATAAGCATGTTGCAATTTGCATAACCCATCATTAAATTTAATGATACTATGACATAGGGATTCAGTTCACTGTAAAATTACTAAAATCTACCAATTGTAATGCTTTCAGAATGTTTATTTTTTTTTCCAATAGAAAAATAAATCTCATACATTCGAAGTAGTACAGAAAAAGACTGGGATAAAATTGATCAGAGTTCTTGATAGCACCATTTACACATTCTTTAAAGTAAACATTAATATGCACTTTCTTAGAAAGCGATATAAATATATATATAAATACAGGATGTGCTAACCTCTGTTAACCATCTGAATGTGATGGAATAATCTATCTCTACTGTGCAGGTAGGCTTGTGCATGGTGGTGTGGCAATATAATTTTAAAAGTTTGTTACAGATGTGATGGGAAGCTGGAAGGAGTCGAATAAGCAGAAAAAAGAGCTTAGATCTACTGTAAGCAATGAGTCGGAATGAGCCATTAAAGGTTAGAATTTATCTTTGTTTCTGATCATTCAATGAGAAAAATGACTTCCACAGAAATAGATACCTTAAAACTGTTTGGGGGAAGGGTGGCGAGGGTGAAATAGGATTGAAAGTCCTACAGGTAATAGCAATAACAGGAAGTGCAGACGAAATTGGTCTTCAGAGCAAAGAGGAACGCAGCCGTTTAAAAAGTCTAAGTGCAATGTTGTGGTGCTGAAAGAAAAGCTCCTGGTGAAAAAAAAAGCAAAAAACGGCAATGCAACTTCAAGCGGCAATTTTGTGGTGCTGAAAGGACAGCTCCCAGCGTTGCGGGAAAGATCTCGGGTCTGGAATGAGGTGTCCAATCTGTATGATAAACAGCACACTGTGTCTCAGAGCGCCCATTCAATCTCAGTAAGTAAATGAAATATTGATTGAAAGTGACCCTGAAACAGAATGCATTAAAA
>VZTO01015364.1:14741-41991 GCA_013400615.1 Syrrhaptes paradoxus
AATATAAAACACAATTAAAATTTTATTAGCAACATTCTCATGTTATTGCCTCATTATAAAGTCAAGCTTACCAGAAAGTCTAGTCTTACCCATTTTAGATATTTCCTGCTGTTAGCATCAAAATCAAATCTTTGAAAATCCAGCATACTATAAAGTTAAGAAACATTTACATTTTCCACTTTACAATATGCACATTAAAAATAACAAACCAAATTGTATTTTGGACTGTTGTTTTATAAAATAGACAGAATTTTTAACTTCTTCAAGCATTCAAGTTCACCAGCATCAAACCAAAAGATGTTCTATGGAATAAATAAGAAATTATTAGGTGCTGACTTACTCTAAAGGTAACATAAAAGTATGGTATTGAAAAAACATTTAGCCCACTCATACACTAAATAATCCTATAAAACCACACACATCTCAATGTGTGTATATACATATTTTTGTATACACACACACACAAGCATTGAAATGTTTTATATACGTATTTATAGACAGACTCATTTTTAAGTCAGGACACCTCATTTTAAAATGTCATTCAAACTATTAGGTGATTTTGAGGTGCTGTTTTTCAGTTTTTCTATCAGAAAAATAAGGAAACCATTCTTAAGATTTAATTTGGTATTTGGGATCTAGACACAAAACGTATTAACTAATTGCTACATATAAGGAAAGTTCAGATTTTTGTTAAATGTATATATTCTAGGGGTTTTGTTTGTTTGGTTTTGTTTGTTGTTTTTTGTTGTGTCTTTTTTTTTTTTTAATTAACCAAAAATGCGAGTTTGTATAAAAACAGAGTCACCCAGGAAAACAAAATAAAACTGCAAATCTTTTATTGCATGGCACAGCTTTTATGATCATGGCTTTGTGCCACATACTACAGAAAACTTTTACCTGACTCCCACTGATTTAGAACATACTAGCAGCTTCTTTGGGAGATTTTGACAAGTGTGATTTGGCAGATCCTGCTTGGTTTCATAACCAACATGCACAGTTCTGACCAAGTTAGGCATAAGTGCTTATGAAAGTTTAAGAGAAAAACCTAAAAACATAAGAAGGCATAAAAATATTCTCTGATAACCATATATGTGATTGCAGAAATAACCAGAGTATTTAATTTTAGGGCAGCATCGTAGCATACATGATATCATATCTACACATGCCACATATGAAAATTCAGGTTACTGTAATATGGCTAGGATTACTCTAAAGGATTGGTGTAGTAAAATAAAACAATGGTTTAATTCATCCACAAAACTAAGATCGTAATGTTCTGTATGTAAAAGAAAGAGCTTCTCAATAAGAAACTACTACTTTTCTCACTTAACATCACAAAAGTTCATTTGGTTCAACACCAACAGCTCTGGTTGTTTGACAAAATTATCTGTCCAGTCAGAGGAAAGATAAAGAATGATCTCCTCCTCCATATCCATCCACTGCTACCTTGACTAGAAATATTTTGTACTTAGCCATAGAAACAAACCAAAATTACAATGCATTCCAGAAAATCTTGGATTTGTTGGATTACTATGTTAGAAGTTTGTCTGCTTCTGAGATAAATAAGAAGAAGCTTCTCTAAACATTTACTTCAGAAACATCAGATTGTGTGTTTTAACTGACAACTCTCTTAAATTATTATTATGCCCCTAATTTCAAATACAAACGTTGCCAGCATGAATATTTCAGCTATTAACATATAGGGCAACTTTGAAAAATACATATCATCTAAAAAATGTGCGCAATCTTTTATACCATGATGTCACAGAAAAATCATATTCCAATAATAATTGAGTTTTAACAGAACATTAATATATCAGTATGCATTTACTTAAAACATAAGTAAAATCCTGCTCTTCCTGAAATGAATGACATTTTCATTATTTTTATACATTCAACAACTGTAACATTCCTGTATTTGTTCCAAATGTTATTTAAAATTGAGATAATTACTTTTAAAAGCAAAACATTTAATATATATATATGTATATATATATTTTCTGTCGTATTAATCTTGCCACCAATTTGCAATTCTCCATCTGTTTACTGCATTCACTTAATTTTCCCTGGTTTATACATTGGAATATCAGCTCTTTAGGGCAAACATTGGTTATGTTGTATGTATCTAACATATTAGGCCACAGCCCTCTAGGTGCCAGTACAAATGAAATAAAGCAGATGAAAAAAATCTATGCTTTTTTTTTCTTTTCTGTTAAAGCCTAAAATCCACAAAGCCACTAAGTTACAAAGCATAAAATTATACAATAAAATTCTAGGTCTCAACTCCTATTACACACATAGAAATTGAAAAAGCAAAGATTACCTATTTGGCTTTGTTACCTGCACCACCACTATTTTTTAAAGTACTTAATTCCCTGTCTGTCATGGAAATTTGACAGTGCTTTTACTTCCCTTTTACAGATAAGTTCAGAAAGTGATTTGGATGCAGAAGTGAGAAACCTAGCTACTACCCAAAATAAGTGCTCTGAGCTATTCAGTAAAGATACCTTCAACTATGCAGGAAAGTTAGGTTTCCAGGTGTGTGTGTACACTCCTGGTTGTATTGAAATTTGTGTTGCAAAAAGGAGAGTAACTAAAGGAGTTATGAACATAAGTTTAAAATACATATGAATTTTTTTTTCAAATGCTATAGGAAGACAAATATGGAAGGAACTCAACCTTTATTTCATATCAGATAGATTTTATAAAGAATAAAGGTTGCAATTATGAGATTTGCTCACTCACAAAGCAAATTAATTATTTCCACAGGCATCATTCTCATCCTACTTGCATTAGCATACGCAAGGTCAAAATCAGGCTCAGTGAGTATAATAATTTTCCCTTGAAAAGGAATCAAACTATAACAAAAATAAAAGTAATTTTACTGATATGTTTTCATTAATAAGTTATTATGTCTTTAAAAGCCTTGACAAAGGTGCAACAGTCCAAGAAACTGCGGTGCTTAAGAAGGGGCTCAAACTGGAAAGCAGTTTGCATCAGAAGAGGATGTTCAATACTTGAAGGATCTCAGCCATTATGTCCAGAGGACACAATTCAAATTGCTTTAACTTAGCACCACTGGCTCATATTCGCCCTTGCATGCTGCAAAATCCTGGACTCCTAAACTCAGCTAATTCCACAACCCTTCTCCATTTATTGACATCCCATTTGCATAACCCCATGCACCTATCATGTCAGCATCGCCTACAAGTCCTCTGATTTACCAAAGTCCTGGGTCAGTTCTGGGAGCTGAACAGCATCTAATGTGGAATACCAGATGTTCAGTGATTATGCTATATCACTTCTCATCCTCTCCTTTAATGCTGCAAAGAGATAATCTGCACCAAGCAGCTATGAGTGTGTATCAACACACACAAAATACCTTAATGGGAAGCAGAACTATGACCAAACCTGCACTGCTACCCACACTGACACCTCAAGTCCTGTCTCCCCACTCCTCATTCCCACTCCTCTTGTGTAAACACCCCCAACTACCTATAGCAAAGCTTCCAACCCTTTCACTTCTCTGTTACCTTATTTCCTTGCCCTTCTTCTCTCTGATGGCATGTGCTCTGGTTATATTCACACTTCTCACAGTCTTTGGAGGTGGGGGGTATGGCAACCACAAATAGCACCTCAGGTGTGACCCAGCTCATACATGGTATGAGTAAATACCTGGCAAATGTAGTGGGTGGATGAAGTACATGCTGACTGGCTAGATAGAAAGAGTTAGCACTTGATGTGGCTGTTATGCCAGTAACTGCAGGTAAGAGGGCCAAAAATCATGGCTTTAAGTTTAAACCTTCCCATGGTGGCGTGAAACATGCTTGCATGAAATTACACCAGAGAAGAAAGCCTCAACAATTATACAAAACAGCATCAAAACTTAGAAAAACTGAAACCAACAATTTGACAGTAGAAACATTTAATTGCATCATATGCTGCTTAATCCGCCTCACAGTACTGTTTCTGAAGAGATGGAGCAAAGGTTAATGAATGAAGGAGCTTTTTTATCTGTCATTCAGTTTTCCTTTTTCCTCTTTTATTTTCACAAGTTTCATGTAACTTATGTCATGAGTCTTGTGTAACAGCTGTTCCTCTATTACATTTTTGAGCTATTTGTATAATGTTATTTTACCTTCCTAACAAAGAAACATCTTTACAAAAAAAAAATTCCACCTAATCTCACAAATTCATACCAATCTGGGACAATTCTATACTTTAGTCTCTCTGAGGCAGATCACTGTTATTCCCTTAAACATGTATTTAAATAACTATATTCCATTTTACTTTTTTTTCCTGTTTTCATTGCTCATCAGTTACTTCAAACTCTTTAAAACACCATCTGGGCTATGGATTCTACACCTATGAAAACTTCATGTTATTACAGCTGCTCATTTGACTATAGGCTTAGACTTGATGAGAGGGCATTCTGAAAACACAAGTTCCTGTGGAGAGCAATCAACGAAGAGTAAAGAGGAGTATTGTTTCTCTGTGAGTGAGGCTAAACACACTGCTACAGTGGGCAGTACTCCCATGCCATCCATCCTTAAACTGAAGTGGCAGTATGATGAAAATATGGGAGAAAAAGCAGGGTCAAAAAAGGTATGGTGTCTACTGGAATCAAGCAGAAAGACAACTAAGTACATTACAGGCAAGATGACGCCTGCATGCACTGGCTACACACCCAATGCTCACAAGTTCAAGGCAGAAAAGCCACCAAAAGGTCACGAGTCACCCAGGCTGGTCTGGACAGGTGTTTGTTCATATCAGACTCTGGCTCAGCCTCCAACAGTAGGCTTACACATCAAATCTCTACTGATTGCACAATACATACACTCCTCAAGGAAGTTAGTGGAATTTTTCTCGATGACTTCAGTAGCTCTGGATTGGGGTTCCATATGTATATAAGGCGAAATATGAACTTACTTTTTCAGAGGTGTCATGCACTGAACAAATTCCTGGTTGCTCAGTCCAAGAGAATATATTTTCTTTTTAGAGAAAATACTTACAAAGAATATAGACATCCTTCTAATGGGCTGATATTTATTTATAAAAATGAGCAAATACCCAAAAAAGAGCAGCAGTTCCTTGTAAATTTAGCTAGATCAACGTAAATAATGTAAATAAACCTAGATCATAAATTAGTCCTTATCTTCCCTGATTATGTTTAAATTCCGTAAATGCCATTCTAATTCAAATTCTCTCTTTCTGTAAAAGGATATCTAGAATGGAAATATTCTGTGAACAAGTGCAATTGGATTACAGGAAGAGATTAGCTGCTCCTTTGTTCCTCAACATAATGCACATCTTTTTTTTTTTTTCTAGTCACATTTCTATTCCTTAGATTTTCTTCTCATCACAAGCAGCACATATACCTGTATATATGTATTCATATATTTTTCCTGCAATTACTGCAAGATGAATGTCATTTTGCTAGTTCTCTATGTTGCTTCTTTGTGGTATTTCTGCCTGCATAACTACTGTTTCTTTCAAGTAAATTTAAAGTTAAATTAGCTGATTGAAAAGACAGGTCTTTCTCAAGTTAAAATCATACTAGCTTATTACAAATATAATAAATTAAAATGACAGTGCAAACATATTCTAAAACATTTATTTGTATCTGCCAGTACACTGCAGCAGGAGTTTGGACCAATTTCCACTCTGTTTACGACAAGTGTTTATTTTGTTCCAGTTCTCAGATCTCCTCTCAGATGAAACTGCATTTCTCAAGGGCATTATTTCATTTTAGTCCTAACAACTATCATGCAATACAAACTTAAGTTCAGCTTAAATGCTTGGGAATAATTTACATCTGAAATCATGAGGCTTAGAACCTTGGAACCAAGCTGGAGAAATATTTACTAGAGGAAAAAATATGCAAGGGCTTTTGCACAAATTGCTGCTTTGGCTTATATCTAGATAATTTTTCAATTAGTATTATAACTAAACCTTGACTCTTTGGGGGACTGAAATAAGTACCTCCCACTTCTTTTAGTTACTACCTAATTATGCGTCTGCCCACTTTGAAGTAGGAACATTAAGATTTTTCTTTCATGCTTTTAACTAAAGATGTAATTTGGAATGCAAACTTCTCACAGCACGGAATTAGCAAATCATGTTTGAACAAACAAACACAAATTATCTGGTCTCTGCTTTAGTTGCCATTCTGTCACCAGTGTGTGTGTAGGCTCTAACTGATAAATAGAAAGGCTTCTTCCCTCAAAAGCAGTTTTCACTAAGTGTGTGCACATGCAAGTTGTATAGAGAGAGAATAATTATTAAAATCATGTTGATTATACAGGTGATTGATTTTATGAGATTATCTAGTTCTGAATGAAGTATTATTAAAAATTTACACACATGTACACACAAAGGTCTAAGTAGTTTCATGACTATCCTTCATGAAAACATGATTCAAAAGTGTCAGAATGGGAGAAACCAAATCCTCCATGAATTCTGTATGATACATAGTTTTAATAACATAGAGAAGAAACTTAACTTTTCTATATTTTTCTGTATAGCATAAACCCAACATTCCATATTTTATGCATTAAAGTTTCATGAATTTCAAGTTACATTTGCAGAGAAGTGTAACATATTTGGAGTAGCTTCATTTATACTTTTCACTTTTTCATAATTAAAAAAAGAAAAAATGAGCCGGTTACATACTAAATTATGCAAAAGCAAAAAACCCCATAGATTTTCACTCAACTGCAGAGTATGGAGTATATGTAGAAAATTAAACATCTATATTGACTGTGCCATTGTTCAGATGAAGCACCTCTTAAAAAAACAGAAAGCAGGAATAATAACTGCTCTGGCCAGTAAAGTCTGAATGTCATTTTTCAGTGACAGCAGAATATTAACCCCATTCTCTAGCTAAATTCACAATAGTTCTCCCTCGTCCTATCTAATATCTCTTTTTCAATTCCTCATTTATTTTGTTGCATGGTGTTCTATGAATACCTGCCAACATTCCACAGAGTCAAGGATGGGTTTCACAAAAGCATGAATATTTACAGTACTGTTGAGTATAGCAATTTGGAATGCTTCTGACTGAACGACAACATATAATTACAATGTAATGTCATTACTGGAATTGCTGAAAAGACACACAATACAAAATAATCTACAAAAAAAGTAGATAATGTACATTTTCAGCATAAACTTTGATAAATATGTCTAGAATAAACAAACCAATGCACAAAATGATATGGTGTGGTTATGTCATAGAATCATAGAATGGTTTGGGTTGGAAAGGACCTTAAAGATCATCAAGTTCCAACCCCCCTGCCATGGGCAGGGACACCCTCCACTACACCAGGTTGCTCAAAGCCTCATCCAGCCTGGCCTTGAAAACAGGATACTAAACTTCATTGTATCAACCGGTTTGACTTAAATTAAATTCAGAGGAAAGGATACCCAATAAAAATGTGCAAATGGACTTGCTGTTACTCTGTCAATGAGACTTTTAATTAAAGCTGTCTGGAAGTTGAAAGCACAGAAAAGCTTAAAGACAGGATATTAGAAATACATTGAGATAATAATCCTCTGACCTTTCTGGACAGATTTCAGCATTCTTTTAACAGGATACTAAACTTCATCCAAATTAATTCAGGGTTTAAATACAAATTTAACATCAAAATCATATTTCAGCATTCCAGGTAAGAATGCTCAAAATCAACTGCTGAAAACTACATTGTAAGATGAATCTATCTGTCTACAGGACTGATAGGACAAAAGGATGGTAGCACTTCTAATTTGTTTTCAATTTATGTTTTCCACAGTTGATTTCTACAAGGTATGTAACGCATTTATTAAGCACTCATTCGGCAATTCAAAACAAAATTTAAGTTCTCAACTCTATACCATCTGCAGGAGGCCTCTCTTTCCAAATCTATGGAAAGATGAATATCCAGCAGAACAATTTTAATTCTATGATACGGAAAAGAAGGATTTGTAAGAACCATCAAAAAAAGTCACTCTACTTGCTCAAGGCTTCTTGAGATCTTTTTGTGGGATGTGAAAGGAGAAAGGGTTTGATTATCAGCAACAGGAACCTTATGGTTACTTGTATCAACCGGTTTGGGATTTCCATCTCAAGAGGGTAAGGTGCTTGGGAGATATGACAGATGATATGTTAGTCCCTTTCCTAAAATAGGCTGTCCATTTTTTTCAAGTTTTTATTGATTTCCATATTTTAATATTTCTACACTCAGAAATATCCATCAACTTTGCTATCACAGCTATCATATTCTGATCATTTGAAAACTGAAGTTTTAAGGGAGAAGCTGTGCGACTGAAAAAATAGTAGAGACTGAAAGGAGGAAGTAAAAAAAAAGTGAAACTAGTTTTACCTGGAATCTAAACCATTCTTGTTATTTCTACTAAGAAATGAAGCAGACTCCAAGAATATAAAAGACAGTACAAAAACAATACAGTAAAGATCAGAAGAGAATGTAAATTAACATAAAAATATCAAACTTCTATTTCAAAACAACTATGGCAATATAAAAGCAGCCTTCAACATTTACTAATAATTGTCATGTAGAAATATAGCAATTTTTTAGTCATTTTCTGTGTTAAAGATGGTGGTAAATTCTCCTAAATACTCTCTGGTTCTGACTGATGATTGATAGCAAACACTTGGATTTTAATAACTTCAGTTCATCATAGCACTAAAAGATTTTAGAACCATGCATCAACTGTTTTCTCTGATCCTTGCTTGGACTTTGTACATATAGGGATAAAGTATCGAAATTGCTAAGATTTAGCAGTAGGTATAAGAATATATATATAAGCATATAGCCATTCATCAGTTGTTTCTCTAATAACAATTAAAAAATCCTACACTTCCGTGATTTGTTTAACAATGAATAGCTCCCTCAATTCAAATTTCAACTGATCACAACAATTATTTCTTTGAGAGAGACAACACTTGTAGGAATTTACTAAGTAAAGCTGTTTTGATATTGACTGCTTACAAGTGGTAAAATAGAGCCCCATTAGTAGGAAGGCAGTCTCTGTGATAAAAAATACAGCCCAAGATGGGATGGATGGAGAAGAAGGAGAAAGATAATCAGCGGGAATCAGATTACAGAGAGAAGTGAATATAATCCAGCTGCAATGCACCACAACACCAATACTGGAAAAGCATGAGGCAAAGGTAAAGGTTCAGCCAGTCAATGCTGTTAAAATGCCAAACCAGAACTTTGTGTCACTGATCCACTTCAAATCTCATCAGCGCTGTACTGGACACCACATTAGTTTTACTTGTTTAGAAAGAGGAGGTGTTTATACTATTTTCGGTGCCTAAAACTTACATTATTTATCAAGTGTTTCAACTTCTACTCAGCATATTAAAAAGCCCTATATAATTACAGTTGTATATCCTTCAGAATTTATCCAAATTCACTTTTCCTTTACTGTACTCAGATAACATTTAACTGTTACATATAGAGGATATTAGTATCTATGATAAGCTAGGTATAAATTTAGACACAGATGACTATCGTGAAACAATCCACATTTCTATGGATGAGCACTGGTCGGTGGAAGGACTTGATCTCTCAGTACACAAAGTGTCTCAGTGGCATGGAAAACTGGATTCTCAATTAAGCAGGACACTTGTTTCAAAAGAACCGAACTTATGGACAGAATGAGACTTATGGACAGAATGGAAAAAAATGTACCTTCCTTTCTGCGACTCTAGAAATATCCTTTTCTACAGAACAGAAAATTAACAACAATTTAAAAAAAATGCATACTTTAACTTAGAGTCTTAGATGCTTATTTAGGCATCTTGATCCAAAACACATGCCTACATGTTTGGCAAACCCAACAGCAAATGCAATGTGGTTCCACTCATCAGAGAAGTGTTTCAGAACTCGCTAGTGAGCAGAGTTGTGTATTCCGGTTTCTACCATGAGCATGAACCTGTGTTTTGCACACATATTTTACAGCCACAAGTTTTGGTGCCCAGACTTGGTATGTTGTTAAGTTTCTTGCATGCCTGTGAGAGGCCATTTGAACTTCCAACAGGCAGCCTTGTTTCTCTGAACAAGTAACTCAGCTGAACAACAGCAATACAAAGCCAAACCACATAACCCTTTGTCCAGAACCCCAAACAGATACACCATTAAAAAATCCTAAATTCAAGCACTCATTTAAGAAAATCCTGATTACATTCTTTGTCAATTTTGAATTATGGCTGCATAGCATGTCCTTTTTCTTCAACATGTCTTTAATAAACTTGTAATGAAGAATTTGTGAATCACTGGTCAGGGTTATAACTATTCTGTGTAAAAACTTACTCCTTCTCATCAAAGTCCATTATGTAAACTATTCTAACATGAAAAAGAAGAGTGGAATGTAACTTGTAAGGTCTAGGCACTAAACTGTAATGACAAAACATTTTCCTAAGAGCAATATAAATACAAATTTTCTCATGAGTTCTTTCCTTGATTTAGTAAACATCAGTTTTTCTTCAGATATAAACGAATAATAAGATGGTAGAGCCAAGCAGTTTTCTAAATGAGGAAGATATTAAATACAACATCTAGCTAGGCACACAGTTCAAACCAAACCACACCAAACCAACAAACCAAGAAAAGGGAAGTTCTCATTACCATTCCCACTGACATATGATCTGATGCAAATACTTGAGAAATGTAAATACATGAAGGAAAGCCCAAACCACTTGAATACAGCACTACCATATATATTTTATACGTATATACTTATATATGCGACTCTGTAATACTTGATTACTTTTATGGAGAAACAGCCCTATCGCATTTAGTATCTAGCCAAAAGCTCCAGCTCAGTCAGAGAGCACAGAAGATACTTATTCAGCAGGTACATCTTTAAATTGTTTGTTTGCAATTCAGCTGATTCTAAAAACAATAAGGAAAAAAAAAGGAAATGAGTCCATATGGAAGACATGCACCTATTCCTGCTCTATACAGACACAATGAAGGGAGCCATCCCTTCCCCCAAGCCCATCATGCCTTAGAATCTCACTGCTGCAATAATGTCAGACACGAGTGTGCTTATGCACAAAAACAAATAAAAGCTCTCCTCATTTCAAGATCATGGAATAAAAAAGCAACTCTGTTACAGCATTTTTTCAAGAGATTCTGCAACCTTTCTTTGAAATCAAATTTCTGCTCCTAATAACATTAAGTAATTTAAACAATATATCTTTTAACTGAGAGAGAGCTTTTATATTCAGTTTATATTCAGTCTATCTTTAGTTACACATAAGACAGAACAAGGCATTTTTAACGGTGTATCTTGGCCTGAACTTGCACCAGTTTTGCACGTTCTTTACTTGCAGATCACAAAATTGTAAGGTAAAGTGAAAGATAAAGTTTATAATATCACCAACCAATTTGCATAAAGCAAGCATGGTGGAATGATAAATCACTTGCTACATTTATAACTGTAATGAACATCAGAAACAGCAAGCAATAAAGATGATAGAAGGTGAATGTATTGTGTCTAAATGAACACCTTTGTGTTTTCATGGCCATAAAATAATAATAAACCCTAACATCCCCTTCTACATTATTTGTAATTAAAATCCTGGGGTAATTAATCTGTTCTACGTTCTTCTCAGCAAAAAGAAGGAAGGGGAGATGTGAATGAAAAATCCTCATGGTAACTCCATTAATGTCTCGGCTCAGTGAAAATAACAGCATATTTATTCATGTTCTGACCTACAGATTGTTCTGTATAGGTTCATCGTGTTTTTCTCTATAAGAATGGTGAAAAACAGCAAGAAATTTGGCTTATGCAAAACACATCTGGCCTATCTGGATGAACTATCTAGATTAATGGTATCAAGAGCTATGGCATCCCAGGCTTTGCAAAAGAAGACCAGCAGCAGAGGCTTGATCCTTTCTGTATTGACAATTGCTTAACTATTAAAAAAGGTTTTTGTACAGCCAGAACTACTCAATGAATTTCTCAGAGAAGGTATCTCATAGATTCATTTGATAATTGTTTTCAAATGAGAAAGGACGTAAAGAACAGTTGAAGATGAAACATTTAAATAACCATATCTCTCTAGGTCATAAAAAAAATAGCAATTACCAGAAACTTTTATTAGAAAAAGGACAGTGTCACTAATGGGTAGATATATTCAAACTCAATAAGCACTCTGTAGCTCTATAATGCTAACAGAGTCTTCAGACAAGCCAACTGAAAACTGTCCTCTCTCAGAGCCTGACATTACATCTCTGACAAGGATCAGAGAACACAACAAGGTAACATCAAGCTGCTGGTCTCAGGAAATATATCAATAACTACAACTAAGTTAAGTGGCTGGCTTAGAACTTACCATTCACCCAAGTCAATTTATACGTATATGTTTAATTTATACGTATACCTACTTTCTTGTGTGCCCTTTTGTAAACTTGTAATTATACATTTTTAACCAAGATAGCCACAAGGAAATAGTAACTACTTCTGGAAGAGATAAAGAACACTGGAATAAGTGGAGGCAATAACAGAAATTAGCAATTATTTGAGTAAACAAAACCAAAAAGATTGAAAGGCGCTAACACAGGACAGTTATGAAAGTCAACCTAGCTTATAAAAACCCCCCTATAATTAAAGGAGACAATTGAACGTGCATTCGCATCCTCCTTGTTAAACATGAAGATCCCCGATTTAGGTCATACCAAATTAACTTCAGTGGGGAAAATTGTATATATTTATTATTAAACCATGTATTTGCAAACCATACTGTCTCCATACATCGTACTCCGGGTTATATTTCTCATAAACTGGGAGTCTGTGGAGCCAAATTTCATTAAGAAAAACTGGTTATTATAAACAAGCAACAACAGAAAAAAAATAGCAACTTTTAAGATTTAATTAAGCATTACAAAGGATAGACACAGGCAATACTTGAATATAGTTAACTTCACATACAAATCATTTTGGCTAGATAATCAGCTAAGGCAAATCTTCACATGGAAAAAAGACTTACACAAACTAAGGCTGTCGGGCACAAATGTTATATATATGGCTGTATTTACATACATCACACATTTTTACACCTATATTGTATATGTGTAATTCTGTGTGTTCATTAACTTGGAAAAATACCTTCCCAAGAATAAATTTGGAATCAGCATCCTCAGCTAGATTTAATTCCCTCTTTTTAAAGACAGACTGAAAAAGAAATTGTATCTAACTTTTGCCCTGATTTCAACTCCTACGTACACTGTATGCATATTCTTCAGCTTCCATGGATTACAATTCATTTTGGGAGAAAAGATACTGACACCACATACAAAAACAAAAATGATGAAAGAACTGTCTCTAAAGGAGATACAAATGAGGAAATAAAAAGATTTACTAACCAGTTTTGATTTCACAGTACATTTTTTCTCTTTTTTATTTAAATGCTCACTGTGAACCTTTTTACAGTACTCTTTTTAAACAAACCTCAATAAATGCATTATAACTTATTATAATCTCAGAAAGTTTACATACAACTGCACACAATTTGAATTAGTTTTTATTAATATTATTATGCAATATTATCACTAAGTTTTATTTTACTACTTACAGTAAAAATAAGTTGTACTTCAAATAAAAATATTTTATTAATTTTAAAATGACAAAATGCCCTTGGTGATGTTAAAAAGCACTAATTTTGCTGAGCCCTCTGATTTTCAAGTTGACAAGTTTATACTTTTCTTTCACTTTTATTGATTTTTTTTTTCTTATCATCAAACCAAAATTTAGAGAGGACAAAAAGAAAGGCTTTCTGTATTAGTAGTGTAAATAGTAGGACAATTAGTAGTATAATAAAAATTTTGTATTTCACAAGCCATGTATTCAGTTAACTTCTTGTTAATTACATGCAGTGAAGACAACCCTCAGTGTATACATACTCATTGTATACAGCCAGTCTTTACTGTAAATGTTAAATAAAGTGTAGCATTAATTATTTAATTCATTTTGACATAACTAAAGAATAAATTTATATAAAAGAACCACTTAAATGCTCAAATACAGGTGAAATATAACCTGTAAAATCTCTTTAACAAAGAGCTGTTTTTTTTTCTTCTGTTTCTAAAACTGAATGTGATAACACTGTTTTTAGACAATATTTACAGGTATTTTACTAAAAATTTTAAATATATTATGATCAATAGATATTCTGCAAAGATACACTTATCTTTTGACTTGATTTCTTTTTTTCTGTATCAATTATACATGGGCACTGGTCTGCAGAAGATCTGGAGGAACTGTATTTTGCTTTAATACTCTTTACTAAAGAATGTAATTAATCACAGTTTAATGTACTTCATAAACTAGTTTTATTCCATAAAGCAGTAACACTTTTAAAGTTTACAAGGAAATGGCATTTCAGTATCTCATGGGTAGGGGGCAACTGTTATTTATTATCACAATTGGTACAATTACTACTAAGAGAATAAAGTGGATCAAAATATTCTCACTGCATTTCTGTTTTGGTTAAGTGAACAATAAAAATAACCATAAAAAGCTGAGAAGCATGGAGATCATGTATTAGGTTACTAGAAACATGAAAGAAGAATAGCCACACTGCAGGCTTTCAGAAACTTTAAGAAATTATAGCTGAATAATGTGAGAACTAAGGGGAAAAAAAAAAAAAAAAGAGTCCAGAAGGATGGAACTTGAACACAGAAACATGTATTGGTAAAAGGAGCATGCTTAAAACAGCTGGAATAAAGAAAAAGAAAAAAATTAAATAGTGCTTTGCACAGGACATTAGAAGACCTTTACCACATTTTGACAAAGGGAAGAATGTGTATTCTCTATGGATTTAATGACACTTGTTCATAAGCAGATAGGACCTTTTCTTAGTACAGGGACATGGACAAATGCCAAAACCTACATATCACATCTACCCTTAAATGAAAGAACAAGATCTTCAATTGTAGTGCTAGATTTTTCTTTAACTCTTAAACAACCCGAATAAGATATCCATGCAAGTCTAAAGCAAAATCCATTCAATCCAAAAAAGCATAATCTCTTTACATGTTCACTCCAAAAATATTTTAAAGTGAATAAACCCCCCACAAATCATAAGTGTACAAGAAAGTGTAATGATATCTTTTCTCCCAAATCTCAGCATGTTCCTAGAAGTAAAATTGATTTAAAAATAAATTAATGAGATCAAAAGCAGGCTTCATTAAAGCCACAATACAGTAAAATTTATGCATTTCCTAAATCATCTTACTATGTTTCCAAAATTCTGTTTTTATCCACTTCATTTATCAAGTTTTAAAACTAACAACTAAAATAAGGATTAAAACCAATAATAGGCTAAGTATTCATAAATGCACAACAGAGGAGACCACATAATATCTTGCTAAAAGCTGTTTCCTTACAAGAAAAAAAATTAATTTGTCCCTTTTATTTTCCAAGCTTTACTTTTGTACGCCTTTTTTTTCTCATGATTTCTATATTTTGGGGAAAAAACATCAAAAAAAAATCTAACAATCAGGTAGAGTTCAAAACATGAGGAGAAATTTATTTAAGACATTTATCCATTTTAATAGAAAAGGAATAGTAATGTTGTCCATTACACCGAGAAAGTGTATATTTTTGAAGAGAGGATGAAATAGGAAGCTAAGTGATTTTAATTATTTTCAAGCATAAAATCAAAACAAGATACACGAGCATGGAATAACATTCTTACCTACAGGACTGCAACTGGCAGATCATTCAAGACCTCCTACAAATGATAAGCCAGTAGTATTCAGAGACTTAGCAGTGAGAAGCTACAGCCTTTCCTATGTCTCATGAATGCTCCTGACAATATTTCCCGTACATTTAAGAAAGGAACAATAAAGACTGAATCCTAAAATTGCTGTGTGGTGGGAAAGAGGAGAAGAAAGGAAACAAGTAAATCAATATAAAGGAATATGAACACAAGATATTACCTACATAGTTGTCCAAAGGGGGAAAAAAACTGAAACATACAGTAACAAAGAGTAAAAAAAAAAGCCATACTGATATGCATGTAAGATTTTAAATTGTTATTTAAAAATCTTCATAGTATCTAAAAAAAAAAAATCTTTTTTTAAGGAAATAATGCAAACAAAAGTGCTGATCCCAGATACTGAAAAATATTGGGGGGAAAGTTGTCAAAGAACAAGAGCAACATAACAAAAGTAATGTATTAACCTGAAAAACAGAAAAAAAAAATTGTCTACAGTTAGTCTATGGAGTATAGGTTAATTCTGCTTAGAGTTTAGCCATGAAATGAAGCATTTCAGCTGATGAGTGGCAGGAAAGTTTACCTCTGAAGCACTGGAACCTTTGCTGGAGTCCTCTCAGTTGAACAGGGGAATAATTTTCCCTAGCCGTTTCTAGATATGTTATCTCAAACATTATTTATTATGTGCTGTCCACAGTGTGCCATAGGCAACTCGTAAAATGAACTCTGTCTTCTTGTTAAATTGAAACAAAAAGGTCACTTTATAGAGATATGAAATTACAATTGATAAAATTATCTACAAATGTGAAATGTAAGGGTTTTCTCACACTAGAAAGATAAATGTTTTTCTAACTAACGTAGGCGCTTTCTTTCAACCTTGTTACAATGAACAATGTTCAATGACAAGTCAAAATTATTACCAGGTAACTCTATGATAGCAATAGCAAGACCAAAACAGAAAAGAACTCTGAATACTAAAAGTGAAGATCAAAGTCCTTGCTGAGACTTAATCAAAAAGATATTCTACGTTGAGAAATTATTCAAAGAGTTTTTCTATAGGCAGCAAAAATCTACCATAAGTTTGGGGACCTTCCAGAAAAAGTCAGCAAAATACAAGGCCTGTTTCTTCAGCTCTATTCCCCTAAACATCGTGGTGAGGTTCTTACACATCATGTAGTTCTGAACACCACTACCAGACTGAACCTGATTTCCTTCTCATGCATCTATTTGTAAAAAAAAAAAAAAAAAAAAAAANAAAAAGGCTTGAACCATAATTAGAGGAATGTATTTGTTTAATATATTAATAATTTATTATATTTGTAGCCTTCACATATTTATAATTTTCGAATCCGGTGTAGTAAATTCTCTAGTGATGCGTCCATATGAAACATTGTCTACTAAGTGAAGCCTCTTTCAAACAACATATTACTTTTGTGCGAGGAACTTGGATATCACCTTCTGGATGTAAATAAAATGGCTGTATTTATCAATGACCAATCTCACAGGCTGAAAAAAGGTCAAATTGTTATATCACAGGAAACTACCATGGCAAATATTATGAGCAATCAAACTAAAGTAATAACAGGTTTTTAATTATATAGCACCTTTTATCAGAATGCTGAATAACTTTATATTGACTTTATTTTTAAATACATGGTGCTGAGATTTTGAAAGATCAAGTGATAAATCCAGCATAAGTCAATCTGTGACAGACCTAAAAGAAAACAGATTTTCTTGATACCACTGTAAGAAATGACATTAAAATTAGGGAATTAAAATTAGATGAATACTGCAGTTAAAATATCAGACACAGATTATCTCAAAAATGTAGTGATAGGACAAGTGGTAATGGGTATAAGCTGAAAGAGGGTAGATTTAGGCTAGACATTAGGAAGAAGTTTTTCACTGTGAGGGTGGTGAGACACTGGAACAGGTTGCCCAGGGAAGTTGTGGATGCCCCACCCCTGGAGGTGTTCAAGGCCAGGCTGGATGAGGCTTTGAGCAACCTGGTCTAGTGGAGGGTGTCCCTGCCCATGGCAGGGAGGTTGGAACTTGATGATCTTTAAGGTCCTTTCAAACCCAAACCATTCTATGATTCTATGAAAACTACCCTCATATCAAACTGTACTAGAGATAGTATCTTCATGGCCTGCAATGGCTATCTAGTATCCTGGAATCATAATTAAAATGCACTATTTGTACTTTAAGATTAATCTACTGATAAAAACTTAATCATTTGCAGTTGGATATTTTAAAATTCTATGTCCTAATTATAACAGGAGACTAAACCACAGCTTTCTTTCCTATTTCTTCTTCCACCTCCCACAACAAATTATATATTAAATTCAAGTGATATGAGTTCATCAACCCTTTAAAGCAGATTTTGCATAAAATAAGCAGATAATATAAGCCAAAAGTAGAAATTCCTAATACTGAGATTGTAACAGCCACATGCTTGTGCTGTACCTGCTGGGTACAGGCCGTACCAAGAAAACTGGCTCAGTCCCATCATGTAAAAAGGTTGAAAAGTATTATTTATTACAGATATTGCAGCAACCAGATGATGCAGATATACTCCAAAAAACCTGTAAACCTTTAGGACTGAATGGACAAATCCTACACCTATCTGTACTCCACAGAATTTATATTTACACTATACTAAATTATAAAATACGAGTTTCAGGTGCAACAACAAAGCAGCAAAATAGAAGGTATAATTATAAAAAATGCAAATACCATGGGAAAGATGGTGCATCTAAAAATGCAAAAATATAAGAAGGTTTATCTAGTAAGTTAATGACACAAAGTTTGTGATGATAAATCCTATTACAGTACGGAGCTTAAGCCTATCTGAAAAATAAGGGAAGCGGAAAGGACTCCTACCCTTCACTCTCCCAACTCACCTAAGTGGGAATGTATGTTTTGGCCTTTTGTTCTCTTACAGCCAATAGTAAAGGTCACCAGCAGTTATCAATCTCATGCAAAAAGGGAGGACTGGAGAAGAAAACATGCAAACATTTGCAACTCCATTTATAGGTGTATATCAAATAAAGGAGAAATATAAAGCTTAGGTTTACTTGTGTTTCTCTCTCTAAAATAACAGTAACATCAGTACGGCAGGCAGATAAAAAGAAAAAAATCTTGTAAACAAAAGAAAATATGTAAACAGTTTAATTACAGAAATATTTGTCTATCTAATGTCATGTAACTGTTAAAATAAGTATTAAAACTTGTACCTTTACAAGTTACTACAGAGGAAAAGAAAGCATGTTTTATACTTTGTTTATGGTGTTATTCATCACTTTTGAAATGAAATTTCCACTTGAAGTGTACTGTGGAAAAGTAAAATTGATTTCCTCCTTCTGGTAAATAAAAGTAAAGCTATATTCTGCCAGCTCCAAGGGTGTCAGCAGAACAGTTTCACCACTGAAGCTATATGTCTGTCAGTGTTCTGTTATAAACAAAGCTGACAAAGTTCATGAGGGGGTAACACAGAAGCACTCAGTCTAAAAGTACAGAAAGATTGAGTTCTTTTCTGTGATAGGCAAACAAGAGAAAAAAAAAAGTCATTTTAAATGTCGCTAATTCTATTGCCTCTTTGGTTCTTTCTTCCTTGGGAAGTTTGCAGTGCATGAATTTTTATTGTGAACAAAGGCCCAAGGAAGTTCTACTGAAAAAACAAACATGCCATTTTCAACAATAGTGACAGATGTATATCTTCCTGGAACAGAGAACTAAAGAAAAAACCGCTTTCAATGCAGAGGTTTCTGTTGTGTCTGTGGGAATTCAATATGACACAACACAGGGCAGTAGTGAAGGAACTGCTTTCTTCCACTATACAAGACATTTTAGAGACTGTCCTCTTTTTGAGAATCATAGAACAAATAGTTTCATGAACACCAGATTTTTCAAAAAACAATTCAACAAAAGCTGAAATTGCCATACAAAGGAGTTATGATCTCATCTGAATGGAGGCAAAGTGAGTCATTAAAAGGAAGACATCATGCAAGCCAGATTTCCTGCCCAGCTTCCTCTGACCTCTGTTGGCAGAGCTATTTTCCTCTTGCAGTAAAAAGCATGCCTAGAAATTGTTCTGCCCACTATGCAAGCTCTGTCAGGAGAATTCAACTGACACGCTCATACAGTGAGAAGGATCACATCAGGTATGCTTATCAACACAAATACTCGACAGTTCTCTAACTGTAATAACTTATGGTGAGTCCTCCAACCCAGTTTAAAAAAAATCACTCCAACAGCAACCCAGCATTAAGTTTTGCTTAAACCTTGCTTAATCACCTTACTAAACTTTTATATAAAAGTCTTGTCACGATTAAAATCTTGTAGAAAATGGAATGATCTTAAGCCTGACATGCTACTATATCCATACAACAGGGTGTGCTGTGAATCGTGCACCTTAATGCTAAATTTCCTGACTTCCATCCAGTTAAACAAGCTCTTTACTGTTATCCTAATATAACATCTTGTCAGAAAACCCATACCTGAATGGTTATTTTCTATTGAGAATCATCTTACACTGCCATATATCAAAACAAACATTTGTTGTTATTCTCTAATACTCTCCTATTGGGTACTTACAAGACTACTGACAGGTTTAAGATTACTGTGTTGGAACCTATTTTTGTGTGATAGCCGCAGTGCAGATACTTGTCGATACACTGGTGCTGAATGCTAATCACTACTACGGTCTGGGAACAATTGCCAGCTACATCACTTATCACTAGAATGAACAGAAAGGCCTTAATTGCTTATCATGTGCTTTGTGCTTCCTGCTGGAATAGCTAGAAACCACTAGGAAATACTAGGAGGAATAAAATAATTATGAACTGGTAAGAATTTCAAGGGTTAATGATAAATGTGGTTCCAAAAGACACTTAAGGAACTCATTACTCTTCTTCATACATACACATAATGCTGTTCAAAAGAGATCTTGATTATTTAGATGAAAACTGAATTAAACACAGGTTATAAATGAAATGCACTAAAAGATGTAATGTGGGATATAGGCAGGACACAAAGCATACATTTCCCCTAGTTTGTATGTTCAGCTACATCACTTGACAATATTCTCATAAAACAACTTTCTATTAAAATAAGTATTTTTAGCTATTAAAAAGTCATTTAAAGTTTATATGCTACACTATAATTTTGATAATTCAAAATTCACAGAACAGATGCAAAGTAGGTACTTTTCTTATGCCAATTAGACAGCATGCTCAAATAGTACTTCCTGTAAATAAAAGCACCTCTCCTAATAAGAATCATCAGGGCACACCCATAATTTAAAAAAAAATGAGAAGGAAGACACAGAAAAATAGTAAGAACAATTTTGAAAAAGATCTGTGTGCTCAATATTTTCCAGATGTTCCAATTAAAATACACAAAATACTAAAACTGAGAGAATAAAGGCTGAGCAGTGTTCATAAAATATCCCTAGCTGTTGGCAAAGATTTTATCTTTGTCATTTAATGATAATGAAGCCAAATAACTGTTGCTGGTATAGAAGCAGGCTGATGAAGAAGGCTTTCAAATTGAAGTGAGGGATATCGCAATTTAGATTTTTCTTAGTAGTTCTTCTATCTGTACAATTTCTCTCTAAATTTCATTACTTTCTGTATTAGATGTCCCTTTCAACAGATAGTCATGTGTTGATCAAAGATATATTGCTTTAATATGTCTGTGTTCTGTTGTACGTTAAATTGTTAGTTCACACAACCAGCAAGTTCTAAGCAGTTCACAAAATATCAGAGGATCAGTAACTAATTACAATGTTAACTTCCAGGGGAAGTTAGCTTGTTGTGAAGAAAACATTTCTGGTATTTGATCTAATCTGTGCAAGATCTGATGGAATCATTCAGCTAAGTTAAATAAACAGATTGTGTGTTAAAAACTGTTAGCATATACTGAATACTTACATTATTTGAACACAAAGTACATTAACAGTACATGAAAAAAATAAGGTATTCATTAAGCATGAATCAGTTCTAAAAAGCATGGTATGAAGTAACGTTAAGAATTTTCATAGGGAAGGCAAAAAGATACACAGTATTATGATTTGTGGACATAATAAACTGGACATATTTTTTTCCAGTTAAAAGAGAAATAAATGAGTGTAATTAAAATACTGCTAAAAGCACAGTTTATGTATTTAAAATTAAGCCATGAATTAAACTTACTTAGATGTGCTTAGTATGTTTTTAGAGAGACTTAATTTTACTTCATTCTTCATAAATAAATTTTAATTTGAAATCTACTTTTTATTAAATACATTATTTATTTAAATAATGCTCCTATGTTACTGTCCACAAACACATTTTAAATTTCTTGAAGTAAATAAATAAAGAAGTCAGTTTGCCATTCCTAGGTTGACATCCAGCTGATTAAGCAAGATTTTAGGGGTAATTCCATTAGAATTTAAAAATGATCCAGGAAGTAAATACGTGTGTGCATATATACGTAAAGAAACATATACCAAGAGTTACTCTGTCTACAAACACACCAGCATGTATCCTTGCTGTTTATTAATCAAACAAAATTTAAAAAAAGACTATCTTACAAGATACTTGGGTTTCATCAGCTATTTTAAAAGGACAACAAAACAAATTAAAAAAAAAAGTTTTCTATTCAATTTACCAATTTCTAACAAGAGTTAGATATCTATGGTTATGGGTGTATATATGTGAATGAACGAATAAATCCTTAACCCACCATATCTTTTTCTCCAGTTTGCAAGCTGTCACCCGTGAAAAGTATGGTGTAGATGGTAGGATGATACTGTACCTGATTGGCTCTGGAGGTGGTCATGGGATCAGATGGAGAGGACTTGGTGGTAGTTGGGGAAGATGGCAATGTCTGGGAACAAAGCAGTTCAGGAGCAAATCAACCTTTACAAGCCTTAGACTGAACAGTTAAAAAAATAAACAAACCAACAAAAGTAACATAACTAGAAAATTAAAATAAATAAAAAAATGCCTAAGACAAAATCTTTCTCCTACTCATTGGAACTTAATGGAATTTAAAGTCAATTGGATAAATAATGCATGTAAATATGCATGCTTATGCATGTAAAAACAAATTAATGACTTGAAATCAAGGTGGTGAACTCACATAAATACTCAAAAAATATGCTGACCACGAGGAATATATTCTTTCCTCTCTCCTCCTCTTGGGTAAAATGAAGACTATAGTAAACAAAAATTCCAGCAAGTTCAATGAGCACACTAGAAACAGTTATCAGTCTACAAACAAACAGGGCCAATGTCTGAAAGAAGTTAGAGACATTTACTTTGGCACCTTATAATGCACCGTTCTACAGCACAGACTATAGCCAGCAAACTGTTGCATCTCTTACAATAATTACACTGAAGCTACTGAGTTTTTATCAAGATACTAACTGCTAAAATATCAATTAATCTTTTTTTAATCAAGAGGCAGGTGAAAAAAATGTAAACATCAATCTCATGATGGATGAACATGCAACTAATACCCTCACAACAAATTACTACAATATATTTATGACTGGTGCTAAAAATGTTCATTTAGTTGAGGAAAGGTTAGTAACTTATCATTAGGTCTGTGTTCAAAATAAACACAAAAACTAATTAAGAGTCACATTTATTGATCATGTTTTCTAAATAATATACATATGCTTAACATTAATTCTTGAACATATCAAAAAAGTACTGGTCTGTTTAAAATTTTTATATACACATTTCTCTTTTAAAAGTATTAGATCCTGACAGAATAACTCTTTATAAAAGTAGCAAAAATGTAAAATTCCAATTTTCAAAACATAACATACAATACTTATTCAAAGCATGTTTTTGACATCTTTGCAATATATAAATATTATAAAATATCCAAAATTACACTACTTTTTTCTTTAAGAAATATGATAAAATGCTATACAATGTGATTTATCATATGGTCATATAATTGCTAACCAAAACTATTTAGAAATAAATTAAACAAAATTTCACACTTTCAGCAGTTCTGCTACTTAAAATCATTGACAGTCCCTCATAAAATAGATATACATACTTTTTGCACTAAAACTCTTAATGCATATGAGAAAGCTGGGACGCTGTGAATGCATAAATTTGTGTATTAGCAAAATATGGGCTTGTACATATGCACACACAAGTATTTTAGATCTATGTTAAGCAATATGAAGATCCATTTTTTCATAGTTTGTACATAAACAAGCAGCCAAAACAGGAAAAAAATCTTAAGAAACAGACCCTTATTTTGTGTTTCCAACTTGTAATTCATGTTATAAAACAATAAAAAGTAAAATAAAACATACAGCTGAAGCATCAACTGGGAATCTTTCAGAAGGCGTAAGCAGAAAATACTAACATGTATAGGGTGTTATAAAAAATACGTAGCTTGGCAAAATGTTATCGGTGACCAGACACTACACATTGTCAAAATCACGACAATTATGAAGGACTCTCCCATGTCTTTCTGTACAAAACATGAGTTCATTCATGTGGGGCTAGAATTATTTAAAAAAAGAAATGTCAGATTTCACATCAGTACAGGGCTAACCCTGCTCAATTATAGAATTATACCTCTGATTTTAGTCCGATGATGTAGTATCTCTCTTACCAAAGTCTGAAATTAGAAGGAATTCATTTTCATCATTTAAGCTTAAACTAATGGGAAAAAACTGCCAAAAAACTCCCAACCAAACAGAATGGAGGACTGTAACTTGTCCCGATAGGTTTTCTTTGTTATAGCTATATATTAAACTCTCATTCTGAATTAAAAAAAAAAAAAAATTGCTCCTATTCTCCATCAAAAATCTGAAAAGATATGACTAAAATATTTCAGACCTCTGATAGTTTGCGTGAACAACACCACTGCTAACTAGGGCATCCAGTACTGTATATTGGTTTTGGTATGTGAGGCTAATTAATAAAAGGAAAAATAACTAGTGAATTTATAAGAAAATATGTAGAATACTTCAATACTGAATAATGACCTAATCACTGATATCACAAGTAATTTAAGAAACTGGAAGCATCTTGGTTTTCAATTCATATCAATCTTCCCAAAGCACAGAAATGTATGGCTGCAATGAAAAAGGGGTGATGATAATAACTTCAGGTGACTGCTGCATTATAACATCTACTAAGTAGAAGCTTTTCACTATTCCATTTTAGCAAAAGCTTGTTTAAAATACAATGGAGAAAAGAGAAAAGCATTTAGAAGTAAAACAACTGTATTAACGAACAAGAATCAAGTATGGGCATACTTTTTTTTTTTTCCAAATATACATACCAATGACAACATACTGAAAATAGCAAGAAGGTTTTTTGGCTTGTGTTTTTTCTTTGTGTATCAGGTTGTTTGTGTTTGAGGCTTAACCTTTCTTACTTTGTTTACTGTCATAACTGCTTTTATTTTTTTAATTATATCTATACATAAATATAAAAAGAACTGACAATATTTTGTAAAAATTCATCACTTTTCATGCTTCTGTGTAATTCTGAAGACATTAATTTATGGAGACACACCTATTTATTTCTTCAATATTGAAGTAACACAAAGCAATTTCTCAAAATAAAAAAAAAGAAATACAGGCATTTGGATTTTGTATTGAGTTTCCACTGGCTGATAAGTAATTTATTGATACACTCTCAATTGCTTTGCAAGAACTTTTAGGCAAAATTACTTCTTAAAGGAAGTTGGACAGAGCTCAATAATTCTGATTTATTACGCAGCACAGAATATACTTTTTTTTTAATTTGGCAAGTGTTTTGCATTAGGCAAGCACTTGAATTTAGTAGCTATTAGGCTTCTGGGAATGAGCTGCGTAAAGTGATTAGAAATCATAAGATGAATTTACATTACAGTTTCAACTTTTGAGACTGAAACGTGTACTATAATTGAAGCTTTCCTGAAATTGCAGGTTGACTGCTGGCAAGGTTATGGAAAAAAGCCACTCAGAATTTCTACCACACCCCACTTCTAAGACTTGTGGGGCTTTTTGAAACTATATCTTGAACAGTATAATCCAAACCATGGTGAAATTGGTCTTCTCTATTTTCTCAACATTTCTTCCTATTACTTACGAGACAATGAATGGAAGACTATACTTGCAGGCAAGAGTTGTTTGTTTTCACTTTAAACTTCTAGATCAGATGTTTGAGAAAACAGATTTTAAGTAATAAAAAAGGAACTTAATTTTAGAAATAAAATTCTGTTTGAGCCATATTTGAACAGTAGTGTTTTCTGAAACTCCAAAAAAATACTTCCTTGTGTTGCTCACAAGAATTTACTACACTGTGAGAGACTGCTCTCAGGCTGTACAACATCCTAAAGGCTGTAAAAAGATGGTCAACTCCATGCTTCATACTTTTGAGTAACAGAATGAAGATATAGTTGTTTCACAGTAGTATAGAATACATACACATGGCAGTATAGAATACAAATACTCCATCTGCAGTGTTCCAAAAGGTCTCTGAGCACTATTTCAATGACTTAATGAATTGCCTAATGCAGAGCTATTTATAAATGACAAAAGTTACACCCTTATAAATATATATACACTAAAAAAATTCAATACTTACATCCTAGATAATAAACAGCATACTGAGACAGTTAACTTAATTCTCAGTACTTATATTTACATAGAGAAGAGTAGAAAGAAAAGGTAGAAAAGGAAATACCACTTGAAAACAGGTTTAGAGATATGAAAGCATATAAAGAACATCATTTAAATGTGAAGATGAAACTGCATTTACAGTTTACGAATTTCTAGTTTCTCACTACAGGGCTTGCCAAACAAAGAAAAACTTGGTAATAACATTACCCACATTAAATTACTATTAATACTAAGCTAACATTGAGTTTCAGTCTGCATATTTTAATATTGGTGCTTTTAAATGACTGAAATTAATGTTATGACAGACTTAATTTGCTTAAGCCAATATTTCTATGCACTTCAAGAAAAAGTGGGTTTTTTTCTAATTACATAAAATTGTTGAATACCTTCTGCAGTGAAAATGAGAAAGAGAGCAAATCCCCATTGTGCTGAGCAACACAGAAGACTGACTTACTGGACTTTCAACAGCATCAGATATGAGCCTTTCTAAACAGACCACTTCCTTTGCTAAACATATCAAGTCTTTTTTTCATCTGCTGTGAACTCCTTTAATCTCCAACTTTGACAAATGATTCTCATCTCAGTGATGACTGCATAAATACATAACACGTTTCAAAAATGAAATTTGGAAAAAGAAATAATGATTAATTTATTTACAATCTACATGGTTAAAAGGCTACTTTGATTACTTCAGTGACCTAATTTTACTTGCTACCTTTTCACTTCTGTAAAGAACAAATAAAATATATTCTGATATTTCTTTCTCTTTGTATTTGGTTTTGTTTTTGTGTGAAAGAATATATAGGGCTTAGGGCACCACAAAAAGAATATGAAAGCTAATATATATAGAAGCAATGCTTACTTATAGGTGTTTATAGAGGTAATTTCTC